>CM073588.1:93620728-93726752 GCA_037074715.1 Magnolia kwangsiensis | reverse complement strand
TGAGTTGTAGCTGTCATGGTTTGTGGAAGATGCTCAAGTTGTTATTCTTGTGGGCATAACTGCAACTGACATCAAGGGGTTGAAAATACCTTGGCTGTCATTATTACTGAATCAACTTCAGCTATTATCTGAATGCCCACCACGAGTTCCACTGCTTTGTTGAGCAACGAAAGCAAAAGAGGAAGGATTAGCTCCTAGGTGGTGGATAAATGGGCTTCCTGATTATGGAGGGGCTTCTTGATTGTGGAGGGGCCAATGTTCTTAAAAATTGGAAAATGACATGTGGATGTTGACAGATTTAACAAAAGAGTCATGTTTGTTCAAAGACCACCGAAGCATAGGGAACTTTATCCGTGTCAGGAACTAGTAGTTGAATGTTTGCCAATGCTTCAGATATAGACTTCAATTTGCCTAAATATTCAGAGATGGCAGGAGCTATGCTTCAATGTTTGATGTTGGGACTTGTGTTGGATTGCATGGGCTACATGGAGCAGGATGTTTCAAGAGAAATACAAGATATATAAATGGTGTCAATGCCAACCACTTGTGCTAACACACCATTCGTGGTTGGTAGCATTCCTCCAACTTGGGAGTATTTGGTCCGTTTTAATCCAAGTATGATATGTCGGATTGGGTTTTGGGGATGTATTGTCAATGGAAGAAAGAAAGAGGAGATGTAGGAATGGGGTCATCAATAGAGACCATGTGATGATAAATTTGGCTTTTCTAAAGAAAGGTAATCAGAACCATCTAATTGGACATACACAAGAGATGAGAATGTTGGGCAAGGAGGAAGAGATGGGTTCTTGGCTTCCTTATGTTAAGGGTGGAAGGTAAATACTCTTCCCCCCCCCCCCCCCCCCCCCCCCCCACAAAAAAAAAAAAAAGGTAGGGTAGGTTAGGGTTTCAAAGAAATGGAGCTTCTAATCTTGCAAGTAAAAGAAAGCTGATTTGATAGAAAAAAAAAAGGGAAGGAAAATTCCTTATATTTTTTGAGGGTTTTGTTAATATTCTCACCTTTATGGGGACACTAGCTATGTCCACGAGATGCACAATCATCAATTGGGACCAAGGTATTTTGTAACGGTAACGGTGGCTAGAACGTTCACCACTATTACCATTATGATATGTGCCGTAACAGTTGTTATGGCACTTCTTTTTCTTTTTTTGAAAAAAAAAAAATCTGTACCAGCCCCACTATGGCCATTATGGGTCATTTTTTCTGTTTACGGCCATTACAACCCTGTAACGCGTAACGGTTGCCACTGTTACCATTATGCAACGGCCGTTATGGCACACCTTGATTGGGATGGTTTATCTAGTAGCACATTAGCAGCAAGCTGTGGTGCAAGAATCATACGGATTAGATGATCCTAACCCTTTGAATGGGGCAAATTTGTTACAATCATCCATTGTTTATGAGCCATTGATCACATGGTTAAGAATCATCAAATTGAAGTGTTATGTTGGAATCATAAGCAATAAAAGTGGGATCTATCAAATAGATATTTCAAGATGATGATTGGACCTATTTTGTTTCTCTACTCAAATCTTGACTGTCCATTTTCCATGCTATTGAACAGATGTTTAGGATCATCCAGTTGGCACGATTTTTGCACTTTGGCTTGCTCTTAGTCGTATGAATGAATGAACACTTCATATCCATGATTGGGCGTCCTAGATGTCATTTGAATGGTTAGGGGACATTGCTAACTTCCCATAAAGGTGAGGATATTAGCAAAACCCATTTTAAAGTTAAGGGTGGTAGGTAGATAAGGTTTGATGTTAGGATTACGTTTTTTTGGAGTTTATGAGAGGAAGAATAGGGTTCCCTTTTTTCCTTTTCTGTAAAGATAGAAGAGATTGGGAAGAGGAGAATATGAGAAGAACAGAAAGTGGCAAGAAGAGAACCGAAGAGGAAGAAAATGAACCTTGGGGATGAGATTAGTAGGCCATGTGGTTGGTGATTGACAATTGACAAATTGTGATTGCTAAAGGATGGAGGGTATAAGACTGACGAGCCACATGAATGAAAAAAAAAAGAGTTGGATTGGAGGACCTGCTCTGATCCCATGAGGAAACCTGATGTAGAGCGGGTCGCGGACAATTTCATGGCCAGGATGGATCAGAAAAGGCACGGTCGGCGACAGAAGTGATCCGGACCATCAGACCTTAGATCGGGCATATCTCGCAATCCGAAATGAGTTATCCGACGCAGAATATATGATTTTGGGGTAGAATGAGCTACTTTAGCCAACCCAGCTACGCAGCCCGGATTTGCGAGAAACCCCCTGATCGACGATCGTTTCCCCGTTTTAATTTCGTTTTTACTATTTATAGTAAGTTTTAGTTTGCTTATAGCTCTTCATCCGTTGGGCTTTAGGAGTTGTGTCCAACATGAAAAGTGCTTAGGATAATTAGGAGAACGGTTTGGTGAAGCCAAATAGGACACTATTTTTGGCCGAAAACCTTGCGCACTAGTAGACATCACGATCGTCTATAAATAGTAAGTTTACTATTTATAGTAAGTTGCGAATTCTAGGAGTTTTAGTTGTAGTTTGAGTCTGATTTCTTTCATGTTACTTGGTTCCCTTATTTAAAGGGGTGTAAACTCGTTTTTATTCATTCAACAATTAATTTCGAATTTTATTAGAGTTTATTTCTACTCTCTTGCTTTCTTTCCTCGTGGATTCGAGAAGTCTCTGTGAGGAGTCCAGAGAAGCTCCGTGGATTCATAGTAGTTATCCTTGAGGAAGACGGTGATCGACCTCATCACGTTCATCCTTGCGTCAATTTGGTATCAGAGCGAGGTTTTTCCTTGGGCCGATGGCAAACAACAAAGGTATGAATCAAAATCCTGTGGACGGTGATCCAGGGATTCGTTATCTTTCGGAAAGAATGGAAGCTTTCCATCGGGAGAGTCAGTTGACCATGAAAGGGCTGCAGGCAACCCTCGACCGTCTGGCGGATGTGCTACTTCCACCCCGAGCCCTAGGCGGTGCTCCACCACCTATGGTCGCTCCACCACCCGTGGTTGCTGTACGACGCAACCCCGATTATCGCAGAGCACTACCAGTGGCAAACCGTAGGGCTACACCAGATGATTATAGTTCCAGCGACGACGACATTAATGAAGGTTTTGACCGACGACCAATCCATGGAGGCGATCGTCTAGATCGTGCTGAAAGAGACTATCGAGGTAAGGCTGAACTTCCTAGCTTTAACGGTTTATTACGTATCGAAGATTTCCTCGATTGGCTAGCCGAAGTAGAGAGATATTTCGATTATATGGATGTGCCAGATCATAAAAGGGTGAAATTGGTAGCGTTTAAATTAAAATCTTGTGCTTCTGCATGGTGGGAACAATTACAACTCTCACGAGCCCGCCAAAACAAGGCGCCCATCGCATCATGGCCTCGAATGAGACGTCTTTTTCGATTACGTTTTCTCCCCAGTGATTATGAGCAGATATTATTCCAGCAATACCAGAACTGCCGGCAAGGAAATCGAACTGTTATAGATTACACTAAAGAATTCCAGCGGTTGGCTACACGAAACGATCTGTCAGAATCTGAGTCACAGAAAGTGGCACGATTTATAGGTGAGTTGCGACCGGCAATTCAGAACCGAGTTCAGATGTATCCAGTCGGGACTGTAGATGAAGCAGTTCAATTGGCAGGAAGGGCAGAAACACAACTTGCAAGAGCTCCTACTCGTCCCTATCCTTCAAATCGACCCCCTATAGCGGGTCCCGCACAGGATCCAGTGCTGGCTCGAGGAAAAGATCCGTAGGAGAACGTCCTCAACCTCCTCCACCCGTGAACCGTGATATGGGGAGCGGATCATCCAAACCTCAACGGGCAGCACCCACAACAACGGGGCCGAGTAGGATTCCGAATCCTTATACTCGGCCAAGGCCGAACAGTTGTTATCGCTGTGGCCAACTAGGCCACTTATCAAACACTTGTCCTCAATGTCCGGCAGCACACTTGACTATAAACGAAGGGGGCACTGAAGATGCGGCAGCAGAAGAAGATCATGGCTTTGATGAATATGAACAAACCATTGAAGAAATAGAAGGTGGAAGTGAAGTGATAGGCGAGGATCGTGGCGAATCTCTCGTTGTGAGGCGACTACTGTATACCCCCCGAAGGAATTACATCAACAGCGGCACAATATATTTCGTACTCAGTGCACTGTCAGCGGAAAGGTCTGTGATGTGATCATAGACAGTGGTAGCAGCGAGAACATCGTCTCAAGAGTGATGGTGGACAAGTTGCAGTTACCAACGACGAGACATCCTTTCCCGTACTCAATTGGCTGGATAAAAAAGGTGAACGAGACCAAGGTAACTAAACAATGCGCTATCTCGTTTTCAATTGGTAAACATTATAAAGATCAGATACTTTGTGACGTGGTTAACATGGAAGCCTGCCATATGTTACTCGGTCGACCCTGACAATCGGACCATGATGCGACCCATCGGGGACGAGACAATGTCTACATATTCGTCAAGGATAGTCGAAAAATAATCCTTGCCCCTATGGCACTAGAGAACCACCCTGAAGCCTCTAAAGTGGAGGGGAGTTCTCTCTTGACCATTCGGGATTTTATGGAGAAATCCAAGGAAACCGGCGAGGTATACGCCGTAGTGGTGAAGGGCGAGGAAGAGGAACCCTCAAACATCCCTCCAAGCTTAAAACTGTTGCTAAACGAATTCAAAGACGTCTGGCCTGAAGATTTACCTAATGGATTGCCCCCTATGCGGGACATCCAACATCACATAGACCTCGTCCCTGGGGCTAGCCTGTCCAATCGCCCTCATTATCGGATGAGTCCGAAGGAGTGTGAGATACTTCAGGGCCAAGTAGAGGAATTGATCCGTAAGGGTCTATTAAGAGAGCATGAGCCCATGTGCTGTACCAGCATTATTAACGCCAAAAAAAGATGGAAGCTGGCGCATGTGTGTCGACAGCCGAGCAATCAATAAAATTACCATCAAATATCGGTTCCCAATACCAAGGTTGGACGACATGCTCGATATGCTGGGAGGGGCTAAGGTGTTCTCTAAATTAGATCTAAAAAGTGGGTATCATCAGATTCGCATCTGACCTGGTGATGAGTGGAAAACGGCATTCAAGACAAAGGAAGGGTTGTATGAGTGGCTGGTCATGCCCTTCGTCCTATCGAACGCACCAAGTACTTTTATGCGTTTAATGAATCAAGTTCTAAAACCGTTCACTGACCGATTTGTGGTAGTATATTTTAATGATATATTGATATATAGCCAGGATGAGGCGGAGCACAAGAAGCACCTCAGGCAGGTGCTGCAGGTCCTACAAGATAACAAATTGTACCTCAACTTGAAAAAGTGTAGTTTTTTGATTGACAGCCTGTTGTTTCTAGGATTTGTTGTAACGTCCACAGGCATTCAGGTGGACGATGAAAAAGTGCGAGCTATTAGGGAATGGCTGATCCCGACAAACATTCATGAGGTGAGGAGTTTTTACGGGTTGGCGACTTTCTATCGTCGATTTGTGCGAGATTTTAGTACCATAGTCGCGCCTATAACAGATTGCATGAAGAAGGGACCGTTCCAGTGGACCGATAAAGCTGACAAGAGCTTTCACGAGATCAAGCATCGTTTGTCTACAACACCAGTCTTGGTGCTTCCTAATTTTGACAAATTGTTTGAGGTTGAGTGCGACGCTTCATACGTCGGAATTGGGGGAGTATTATCACAGGAAGGCAGGCCGGTAGCCTTTTACAGCGAGAAGCTCAGCGAAGCCCGAAAGAAGTGGTCGAATTATGAGCTTGAGTTGTATGCAGTTGTTCAGACGTTGCGACATTGGCGGCATTACCTGATTCAAAGAGAATTTGTTCTGTACACTGACCATCAAGCATTAAAATTTATTAATAGTCAGACTAACGTGAATCGTGTGCATGCTAGATAGGTTGCATTTTTACAGGAATTCACGTTCGTTCTGAAGCACAAGTTAGGTCAGTAGAACAAGGTGGCTGATGCACTTAGCCGTCGTGCATCACTACTTGTTACAATGACCAACAAGGTGGTCGGCTTCAACTGTCTCAAGGAGCTGTATGCCGAGGATGAGGATTTAAAAGATTCTTGGATAAAGTGCCAAGAAGGTTACCCGAATAACCTTCATATCCAGGATGATTTTCTCTTCAAAGGGAATCGATTGTGCATCCCCCAAAGTTCTCCAAGGGAGCAGATTATTCAGGAACTACATGGAGGTGGCCTCGGTGGACACCTTGGGCGAGATAAGACGCGAGCTCTTGTGGAAGAACGGTATTACTGGCCGCAATTAATACGTGATGTGGGAAGAACCGTACAACGTTGTCATATTTGTCAAACTTCTAAGGGGCAATATCAGAATACGGGACTCTACACCCCGTTACCTGTTCCTGATGGTCCTTGGGAGGATTTATCAATGGACTTCGTGCTTGGTCTTCCACGAACACAACGCGTCATGGATTCGGTGTTCGTGGTGGTCGATCGTTTCTCCAAGATGGCGCACTTTATCCCATGCAAGAAGACCCTCGACGCAACACACGTGGCGAATCTCTTCTTCAGGGAGGTCGTACGGCTACACGAGATCCCTAAGATCATTACTTCTGATCGTGACACGAAGTTCATTAGCCACTTTTGGCGGACTTTGTGGACTCGATTCGATACACGACTTCAATTCAGCAGTGCTTACCACCCACAGACTGATGGGCAGACCGAAGTTGTGAATCGCACATTGGGAAACCTCCTTCGCAGTATTGCAGGAGAAAAACCGAAGCAGTGGGACTTGGCCTTGTCTCAAGCAGAGTTTGCGTTCAACAACATGGTGAACCGCTTGACAAGGAAATCGCCGTTCCAGATTATCTACGGACGAGTGCCTTGCCACACACTTGACTTGGTCCCTTTGCCCAAGCACCCAGGCACGAGCGTCGCAGCAGATCATATGACAGATAAGATCATGGGGATTCATGCAGAAGTACAGGCCAAGCTACATGCCTCGAACGAGAAGTATAAGGAACAAGCGGATAAGCACCGGCGACAAAAGGTGTTCGAGGTGGGCGACCGCGTTATGGTCCATCTGCGTAAGGAAAGATTTCCGACCGGGACGTATAACAAATTGAAAAATAAGAAGATTGGACCAGTACCGATCATCTGAAAGATCAATGATAACGCTTATGTTGTTGATCTTCCAGATGACATGGCAATCTCACGGACTTTCAACGTCGCAGACCTGACCGAGTATCATGAACCAGCGTAGGAGGAGAACTCAAGGACGAGTTCTTTTCAAGTGGAGGGGACTGATGTAGAGCGGGTCGCGGACAATTTCATGGCTAGGATGGATCAGAAAAGGCACGGTCGGCGATAGAAGTGATCCGGACCATTAGACCTTAGATCGGGCGTATCTCGCAATCCGGAATGAGTTATCCGACGCAGAATATATGATTTTGGGGTAGAACGAGCTACTTTAGCCAACCAACCCAGCTACGTCGGGTTGCGCAGCCCGGATTTGCGAGAAACCCCCTGATCGATGGTCGTTTTCCCGTTTTAATTTCGTTTTTACTATTTATAGTAAGTTTTAGTTTGCTTATAGCTCTTCATCCGTTGGGCTTTAGGAGTTGTGTCCAACATGAAAAGTGCTTAGGATAATTAGGAGAACGGTTTGGTGAAGCCAAATAGGACACTTACTATTTTTGGCCGAAAACCTTGCGCACTAGTAGACATCACGACCGTCTATAAATAGTAAGTTTACTATTTATAGTAAGTTGCGAATTCTAGGAGTTTTAGTTGTAGTTTGAGTCTGATTTCTTTCATGTTACCTGGTTCCCTTATTTAAAGGGGTGTAAACTCGTTTTTATTCATTCAACAATTAATTTCGAATTTTATTAGAGTTTATTTCTACTCTCTTGCTTTCTTTCCTCGTGGATTCGAGAAGTCTCTGTGAGGAGTCTAGAGAAGCTCCGTGGATTCGGAGTAGTTATCCTTGAGGAAGACGGTGATCGACCTCATCACGTTCATCCCTGCGTCAAAACCTAGAAAGGTTAAATGTTATCTTTAATTTTTTATTTTTTATTTTCGTTATCTTTAATTGGATGAAATGTAATGAATGTAAAGCAGTATTTATGCTTTTCAAAATAAAATAAAATATAGTACTAGTATAGACTTCTCAGGTCTATCTCGGAAGGTTCTAGAAATCTTCTCAAGCTTATCTAGGGCAGTCAAGGAAATAGAAGCCTATTTAGAATATTTACTGCCTAGGAAGCTTCTAGAATTACAGAATTATGAGAATACCCTCAGACTACACATGGAGTACACAAATACGCTCACGGTACATACTTGATACATTTAATATTAAAGGTTTCATAGGGAATCCAAGCTTGTTACTGACAACATTTTCTAGATTGATTCCACTCTTTTGATATCTCAGATAGGTGTTTTTGTTAAACAAGTACAGGGGCTATCAGATAACTGAAATGACTCACAGAGAACCAAATTCTTGTCATACTTCAAAATAATACCAACTCTAGAAATTCTAATATCTCCATGTTAACAAAAACTTGATATCTAGATATACTTGTCAAGTCTTAGCATGCTGGTATTGACATGGTATGAAACTGATACCGGTGCTTGATGCTGCATAACTACTAGTACGTATAGTTTTAACTGTATCCTAACTTATTAACTTTCCAATTTATAAATTCCAGATGGCTTGCTCATTATATTAACATGATGGGGGACCAATATCATGTACTGTACCTGTAACCATGTCTGGCATCATTGACAGAGAAAGCCAATGGCAATGGATGTTTCACATTTTATGGGGAATTTCTTAAAATACTCTTGGCAATACCTTTTATAAAACCTGCTCTTGAGAAATTTTATGCATTTATTCTTTATTGGTGGTTTACCTACTGTTACTTTTGTCATGCTTTCTATACAAGATTTTGAATAATGGTGAGGGTGTATTGGTCAGGCCCAAAAAACAATATGATATGGGGCATGGCAGATCCTTATCATCTGAAAATTTTTAGCGCAAAAAATCTCGAAAATTTATTTGGTGGATTATGGTCCATTTGATTGAAATATGACAAAAGATGGCAAAAAATGAAGAAAAGTTAATGGTTCGTCCCTTCTTCCAATTTTTCCTAAGATGGTCCATCCCACTTTGATTTTTCAGATCCAACTAAAATCTTGTGTTTTGATCCCCAAAATAGGCCTAGATCTAATCTGAAATAAGTTTCTAAGCTTCCTTTGCAATTGAAATAAAGGAAAAAAAATGAAAAATTAAGATAGAAAAAAAGAAAAACCAAATTATGGCCATATCAGCACTTTTTTGGGCTTATTGACCCTGTATTGGTGGAGATGCAGCCTCCACTGGAAGATATCAATTATGATACGGCCATATCCCGTATAGTAACTGTTTTCTAAAGAACTATGTTTTTACAGGACTCACTGATCCATATAAAAATGTTCCCGAGCATGACAGATTGTTATTCTTTTCCTTTTTATGCAGTTGGGGTTCCTTGGTTTTCCTTTTTTTCTTTATAGTATGGAAGAAATTGCAAGGTCGCTGTTTTCAGCATTTAAATGAATGTTAAACTCAGCTTCTCATTATGCTGGGCATTGTCGTGCCATTGCATATTGTTGCAGGTTCTACACACTAATGGTGTTGTCAACAGCATTATTTGGAAAGCCCGCATTTAAGAACCTCGTTTGCAATGGCCTTGTCCTTGCTGAGGATGGAAAGAAGATGAGCAAAAGGCTGAAAAACTATCCTTCACCTATGGAAGTCATAGGTGATTATGGAGCTGTAAGTTGATGTTCTCTAACAATAACGAAGTTGCTTTGTAATTGTCCTTTTCTATGATTTTGTGGCACTTCAAAAATGAATCCTTTCATGTGCCTAACTTTCATAGATTGAAATGTGTCTTTTTCATCCACAGCTGATTCCTGTTGCACAGAAACTTGTGGACTTTCGATATTTCATATCATGCTAGCAATATTTGACACAATTTTCTAATTTTGCATACCACCTGAGGGGATCTGTATGTACTGTTACCAGTACAATTTGTACTAGTGTTCGTTCGAGTTGAAGATGATTATTTTTAGCAGCTGCATGTATTGCATTGCCCTAGAAGGGCTCTTTCTGCTTGTTGTCTCATTGATCCCCTGTGATTCATAATTCGTTCCTTGGTTGTTGCTAATCCCAAAATTTCCTCCTTTTTTTCTCCGATTACACAGGATGCATTGCGGTTATACCTCATCAATTCGCCGGTTGTACGTGCTGAGCCTTTACGGTTTAAAAAGGACGGAGTGTATGGTGTTGTAAGTTTAATTTCATACCTTTTTTTTTTTTTTTTTTGTCTTGTGAGATGTAGGTTGCCCCTTTGGCTTTACTAATATAGAAATTTCTGGATTATTTCTATTGTCAATTGGTTTCATAGTCCCCATCCCTATTCATGATCTCTCATTCTGATGTTTATGCAGGTGAAAGACGTCTTCCTTCCGTGGTACAATGCATATAGGTTCCTTGTTCAGAATGCAAAGAGGCTTGAGGTTGAGGGATCTGCACCATTTATACCTACCGACCAAGTCACTCTTCAGACATCATCCAATGTGCTTGACCAATGGATCAACTCTGCCACTGAGAGTCTTGTTCACTTTGTCCGCCAAGAAATGGATGCATATCGGTTATACACAGTTGTGTTCTTAGCTCTTTTTCTCGCTGAACTGTGATATAGACATAGCTCGTGTTACATCATTGGTGCTAATTGTTTATTTCTTACATTTACATAGGTGGTACCATATCTTTTGAAATTTATTGACAACCTTACAAATATATATGTGCGGTTCAACCGTAAGAGGCTAAAGGGTCGCACTGAAGAAGAGGATTGCAGGATAGCGCTTTCATCTCTCTACCATGTATGAAGGTTCTACTTGTTAGCGAACCCTATTTAGTTGGTGAATTTAATAGTTCCAATTTTTCTTTCTCACTCAGTGTGCAATTCAGTTTGGTGCTTGGGAAGATAATTTACAAATTTAATGCTTGTGTCTGAGCCTTTGGTATGCTATGGGATAGCACGTTTAGAATTGCTTTGCTATTATGCTCAGTTTACTACACATTGTCTATGTACTATATGTAGCCCAAAACTCCTTGCTGCATCAAAATTTCCTTGGAATCAGTTTTGTCCATGAGGTTTGAATTCCTAGCGTAGTCATTTTCACGTGCATGCATTCTTGTGCGTCTAATATAATTTTTTTCATATTCATCTGCTTATTTCTTTACCTCTTCCATGTATGCTATGTAACCTGTACTTGGAAAGACAACTTCTATGATCCTTATACTATGACCACCTGCAATGTTTAGACTTCTCTTTTCCCTGTTCTCTTTGAATAAGTGAAAACTAAAATTTCTGATGAAGAAAGTTATATAGAAATTCATGAAAGTCCAAAAGGCCGCATAAATCACTGAATGGCTTTGAGGACAGCTACCCCACCCACAACCCCCACATTTATTTGAATAAAATGCTTAGCCAATTCCACTTGTCTAACAAAAAAAAAAATCCTTTCTTCTTCCAATTTTTCTATCTTCCATTCATTCCCATCAGTGGACCCTTCTCCTAATTCATTCAATTCTAACAATGAATGATCTGCAATAATTTGCAAATCCGGATTGTTCTCTGATTACACCTGCTCCAATAGAGATTTCTTGATTTCGAAATGTATCGAAGCCTTGGGTAGTAAACAAAGTGGGATTCTGTATTTTGGGGATTGGATTTCATATTCGAATGAACCTCCTAATGTTAGAAAGTAGGTTATGTCCCTTTTATATAATGGATACCATTGACCGAATCTCCTTCAATCCAATATCCTTACTACTACAGCTCAAGGCATGACACCCATAACCCATTACATGTCTCTATTAATTACTCCCTGTAAGTGAAAACTGGATGTCATTAAAAAAGTTCTGTATTTTTTATTATGGCAATAAGAGCTCCGGCCTTTGCTTTTCTACTGCATAAAATGGCAATTAGGCAATTTTATTATCTGATTTTCGACCACAATTTGTTTTAGAGGGAGGGAGTTCCTTAGCATGTTGGTTATTTTCAAAAGTTCATTCTCTGCATAATCCAAATAGAACTTTCACGTATCTTATTTAACGGAATTATCGGTTTTAGGTTCTTTTAACTACGTGCAAGGCAATGGCTCCATTCACGCCATTCTTCACAGAAGTTCTTTATCAAAACTTGCGTAAGGTTTCGAACGGATTGGAGGAAAGCATTCATTATTGCTGTTTTCCTCATGCAGGAGGAAAGGTATTTTCATTAAACTTTTATTATTAAAATTCCATGTATAAAAAGTTGTTCAGGAGCTTCTTTGTAATTAACTTTTATCTTTTATTGTATCAGAGGGAGGAACGCATTGAACGAAGTGTTGTAAGGATGATGACTGTCATTGATCTTGCCCGAAATATTCGGGAGCGTCACAACAAGCCTCTGAAAACACCACTCAGGTATGATTGTAGCTTCCTCTTTATTGATCTATGTGCTTCTAATTTAGCTATTTCACATGCTCAAATTCCATTTGTTTGAGAAACTGCAGGGAGATGGTTGTAGTTCATCCAGATGCAGACTTCCTTGAAGACATCACTGGAAAACTTGGAGAGGTTTGTCATTTAAAAAATAAAAAACTTATTAACTGTATTGGACAACTCACTGTCTTTGTGTATATAATCGTTGCAAGAGACTTCTAGTGCGCTCTAACATTTTTGGCTTTATCATTTTGGGGAAATTGCTTAATTACAGTTCTGGATTGCCCATCCTTTACTAATTGATCTTTTCTTATTATTGTCTTGGTGGCAAAGAACTCTTCAATATGCAATGCATTCATTCCACCCTTATGACTTTGAATGTTTTCACTATTTCACATTATGGTGATCTTTTAATGTTTTTCTTCCCATGAAACATTTTTTTCCATCTATATTGTATACATCCATCCTTTGAGTTTACAATCTCCACTGTTTCTATGACTGCTTGTAGTTTTAAAGGAAAGAGAGGAAGGGATTGGTGCCATCTTTTAGTCAGTTTAGGAAGCTATTCATCCTCTAGCAGGCCTTAAGTCAGTTTGAAACCCTAAACCAACTGCTTTGATAGAAGTTTGCATCAAATGTTGTTTGAATACAGTAGAAGTAGAACTAGTTTTACACTTCATTTCTTCATTATATGGTTAGCTTATCCTTGGTTTGCTTCTTCTTCTTCTTTTTCTTCTTCCACACACACCCACACACACCCACCCCTGTTGGAAGCTCTTATATGATACATTACTTATGGATATCAATTTGAAATGTAGTATGTGAGGGAGGAGCTAAATATCAGATCAGTGGTTCCATGCAACGATCCTTTGAAGTATGCTTCTTTACGTGCTGAACCTGATTTCAGGTATACATCAGACTCCTATTTCATTCCAGTTACTTAGCAATTAGCATGTATTCCTGTATAATACTGTTATTTTATAACTCAAATTATCTTCCCCTAGTGTATTAGGTAAACGTCTGGGAAAAGCGATGGGTGCCGTCGCAAAGGAGGTCAAGGCCATGTCTCAGGCTGACATTATAGCATTTGAGAAATCTGGAGAAGTTACCTTAGCCGGTCATTGTTTGAAGTTGACTGATATTAAGGTGCTTCATGTTTTTTCTGGATTAATTAAGCTCTTTCCATTTCCTACACTAGATGCACTTGTGCGTGTGTGGGTGTATGTGCACACACACGTTAAGGTGCTTCACATGTGTTTGTTTGTTAAGGTCTTTCATATGTTTTTGCTGGATTAATGCATCTCTTTCATTTGTTATACTAGTGGCATGTTTGGATACATGGAATCCAAGGCAAGAGAAAGGAAAAAAACAATAGTTATCCAATGATTATTTCCATGAAACTACTGAAATACGGATTCCAATTTTGAGTTCTTATTTGGGTACTCGTATTCCTCTCACAATGTTCACCTAGTTTCTTCTGCCAACAATCCAATTTAGAGAAAAGTGTAATGATTGCTTGCTGGAATTCACCATTTTCTTTGCTATCCAAATAACACAAATTCTCACACTAAAGGAAAATGCTTTTTTCCTTTTCTGCTGTTGGGCATGGAATCCATAGTTTCCAAGGATAACCAAGATTTTAAGTGTAAAAAAGGTGTGGATTAATGCATCTATTTCTATGTTATCCGTGTTGAGTTTGAGTGCCTGCCCCTGTTTTCTTACTATTGAAACTGCCTTTTTCACTTGAGTGATCTTCCCTTTCCCAGTTAAAGAAATGGGACGTTGGCCTAGTCTGGACTTCCATCAAGGAGCTGGTCATTCATTAAATTGTATTTCACATAATAAGACCTTACTTCCTAGTTATGTTGAGTGTTAAAAATGATCTTTCACTACTAGATGTTATCTTTCTTCTGTACAAGGATGAATTGTCTTATGGTAAATCCTACAGACATTTTTTTATAATGGGAAATCCAAAATTGCATGTTTTGCTCGTTAAAACACTTACTGATCAGAAATTCAAACTAGATTGCAGGCTGCACTACTTTGATAAAGATGTTTTTCTCAAAATATTATTATACTTTCAGGTTGTCCGTGAATTCAGGCGGCCTGATAATGTGATGGAGAAGGACATAGATGCAGCTGGAGATGGTAGAGAAATATACTTGTCCTTTTGTAAGTATATGTAATTGGAGAAATTTAGAATTTATAAATTGCTCATGTTCAATTCAGGTGACGTGTTGGTGATCTTGGATCTTTGTCCCGACGATTCACTGTTTGAGGCTGGAGTTGCCCGTGAGGTAGGTAGCAAATATTCTGGTGTTAGTTGCTTTACTTCAAGTTAATCTTAGTTTATTCTATAACTCTCTGAATACTGTGATTATTCTTAAGCCTTTTTTTAAACATTTGATATGTTCATTGTTGCCCCTTCACCATAGGTTGAAGGAAAAATCTGCTTTAAACATTTTGTTTGTCTAAAATCATTCTCTTTTGCCTGCTTGCTAGTAGAGGTGGGCATTGAGTTGAGTCGGACCAGATTGGGTCCAACTTGACTCGATCCGAATTTTTCAAATGACTGACCCAAACTCGATCTGATCCGGGACCGAGTCTGGGTCAGCTGACTCGATCCAATCCGATGCCCTGCTGGCCTAACTCGAATCAAGTCCGACTCGGTCAAAGAAACCGTGTCGGATTGGGTTGGGTATGGTTTGGATCTGTGACCCACTTAACCATACAACCCGAAACAAACGATACTTCCAGATACATTGTCATATGATACGATCTTTATCGCGATACAATATACAATATGATACAATACGATATTTTGATTCTCTAAGAGTTCGTTTTGCGTCCGTTGCAACTTAGGTTTCAACGTGTGTTGCCACCATTGGGCTAGACATATTGAGATGGCCCAATGACTTGAACTGCTCATATTCTTTCTACCACAATAAGTAGGTTGCCAGATCATAATATCACTTGCTCGATACCCCTCGCCTTTGATTTCAAGAATTGATTCCATCCATTAAAATTTTTTTGTAGATTGTTCTCATTTCATCCAAATATACTCATCATATTTTATTATATCAGATCTTATGACATAAATCACATAACATGGACAGTTCAGATCATAATAAAATAATTTGTGGGCTTCCGGTGGGCAGCGGCACATGATTCAATCTTTAACTTGCGACGGACAGAAAAGGAACTCAGAATGGAGCGGTGGAGCAGAAAATTGAATGACCCTTTCAACCCGGACAAGGTGAACAGTCACAGTACAAAGTACAAGGGTAGAGTAGTCATTTAAAGGAGAAATACGGAAGGGTAAGAGACGACAGAGAGGCAAGGGAGATCAAGCCAGATTTCAAGAGAAAATTACGAAGGAAGTGATAAAGCGAGCGATGGGTGAAGAAAAGCTATCTTTGGATGGCTCTAAATAAGGGGAGAGAGAGAGAGAGAGGCAGGCGTTTTTGTTTCAGGGTCGGTGCCATAAGTTTTCAGATTTGTATAATTTCTTATCTCAGTTAATAACATGAACCGACAATTAATAGGGGGAGAGAGAGAGAGAGAGAAGCAGGCGTTTCTGAGTGATGTCAGTTTATCTTGGAAGTCGGACTGGAATCCTCTGCCACAACCAAGTTCTAGCCCAACATGTTGTATTTGTTACATCCAATCGACCCATTAGGTGAGATCTTGGACACTTGGCCATGGAATAAAAAAATCAGCCAAATACTCTTTATAGGACCCGATC
Organism: Magnolia kwangsiensis; assembly: GCA_037074715.1. Taxonomy (NCBI): domain Eukaryota; kingdom Viridiplantae; phylum Streptophyta; class Magnoliopsida; order Magnoliales; family Magnoliaceae; genus Magnolia; species Magnolia kwangsiensis. Next base: position 93,710,450 of record CM073588.1, on the reverse strand, counting down.
GGATCGGATCAGATCTGTTTGGATTGGCCACTGACCCGAACTCGACTCGTTGTGCGGTCAGATCTGAGTGGGCCTACTCGATCCTGGCCTTCGGTTCGGGTCGAATCCTGCCCAACTCTACTTGCTAGCATAAACTTGATCACCTAATATGTTTATTCTATAGCTAACATTCTTGCAAGCACTCCAAAGATGTCGCTTGTAACTCCCAATTTTTATAATGTTGCTGTTTGTTGACAAAATAAATTGAAAACAAGTAAAAATATGAACCAAGCAAGGGAAAGGGGCCAATAGTGAGTGGCAATCTCGTGGATCTGCCTTTTGCTAGTCTCTAGACCTATATGGTAGCATCCCTTAGAATTGAGGACCATTGAACCCCCCAACAAAAAGACGAGCAGTTTAATCTCCTCAAAAGTGATTCTTGGGGTAAGGCCATAATAGTGCTGAAACCATGATGTCCCTGCCGTCGATACTATATTATGTGATTTTTTTTATTTTTATTTTTGAGAGGGGGGGATATGGGATATGGGATATGGCAGGGAGGTAGTAAAGGGTAGGGAGAGAAGTAGGGAAAGTGCTAGGGGGTCATGAAAAGGATACTGGTATGGGACCAAATCTAGGGGAGAGAGGAATACACTCCTATAGGGAGGAGTTTGTAGAGGGTGGGATTAGGGGTCAAGGTGAATGGAGAAAGTGGTGCAAAGGTAGTCTGGATAAAGAGTTCGTGGAGGCTTAGGAGCCAATGGTAGCAGTAGAGAAAGAGGAGGTGCAAGATAAGAGTCTGTTGTTTGATCAAGAGGAAGGAGGTTGGATACGAAACAGATGGGAGTTTGACAAGCGATGGCCTAGGTGCTTCATAAGAAACTCCACACTAAGGGGGAGTTCCTCAGATTGGTGGTCATCTCTACCCGTGCGGGTGTTTCTATATCCGCTGTAAAAATGTGGCTAGATGAAAACTACGGAGTGGACAAGGAGAGCGGGACTCAGAGGAGACTAAATCAGTGGAAAATGCTCCTAACACTGAAATCGGAGAAAGACATCAACAAGATCTTGCTATCAAGGGGCATGTTTAAGGATGAGTTGGTGAGAGGATTATGTAGGTGGGAGGTATGGTCGGTGCTTGGACATGAAGAGGTTTGGTTCGAGCTGTTGGACCTCCATTTGGAGCTATGAGTGTGAGACGCCCTATTGAGTGTAGGGGCTTTCTTAGGGGAGGTGGTGGCGATCGACTTCCACACGACGGAGTTTGTTGAACTTCAAGTGGCGCATACATGTGTGAGAAGATATCGCTTAGGTTCGGTATGGGACCAAATCTAGGGGAGAGAGGAATACACTCCTACAAGGAGGTGGTTCGTAGAGTGTGATAGGAGCGAAGGATTAGGGGTCAATGTGAATGGAGAAAGTGGAGCGAAGGGGAGTCTGGATAAAAAGACCGTGGAGGCTCAGGAGCCGCCCAGGGGGGGGGGGGGGGGGGGGGTCGCTGATCCTCCCTTCTCAAGAATGACAAGAGGCTAGGAACATAATGAGGGCAGCACATGGCATTGCCTACATTGATGGAAATCAGGCAGATCCTGTAGGTGTCGCCTCGTGCTGGCTCCATTGGCCACATGTCGAATGGAGAAGGGAGGCGTCGGCGCGTGATAGGGCATTAATGATGAAGGAGACATATCTCCCTCCATATGACGTAAGCAAATCTCCGAGCGCCTCTCGAGACAACATGTGGACCACAACAGCAAGGGGTCTTCGTATGGATTAGAAATGGCAACACGACGAGCATACAGGGCAGTGACTATGTATAGATGTGCGGAAAGTGTGAGTCGTGCGAACCCCGAGCCTATGGTGGTTCATGTGTCGGTTCTTGTAATTGAACTCTGTGTGAAGGTTATTTTCCCTCTTGCTCGATGGAAATGCTATGCTTAACATATCTTCTTATCATGAATTGGGAGCTTCCATTTTGAGATTTGGAGGAGATGGGCCGAGTTTCAAAAAAAAAAAAATGAAGGAAAAAAGAAGTCAATTTCTCATAAATCGGTTGCAATTTGTGTCCAAATATAAAATCAAACATGTATGTAACCTGATCTAGTGATTCTTCTTTTACTTTTGAATGGACTTTAAATATACTTGTATCAATTTAGTTAAACAACGCACAGATTAGGACCCCATACAAAAAAAAAAAAAAACCTATTATATGCACTTGTTGTTTGTAATGTTTTAATTTACGACTTTATATGCACTTGTTGCTGATCCTCCCTTCTCAAGAACGACAAGAGGCTAGGAACATAATGAGGGCGGCACATGGCATTGCCTACTAGGGGTGCACATTTAACTGTTGGATCCGTGGAACCGGACCGGAACCGTTGGATTGGTCCAGTTTGGTCTGGTTCTAGGGAGCTAACGGTCCGGTTCCGGTTCTCAAATTTTCTGAACCGTTGATTATGGATCGGTTCCGATTTAAGGTCCTCTAGAACCGAACCGAACCGTTAATCCGAACCGTTGATCCGAACCATGATAGGAACCGTGGTCCGTGGATCTGAACTGTCGATCCAACTTAATAAAAGGGACTTGAGGACGGCAATTCCACTTTTTATTTATTTTTTTAATTTGATGATCCATTCCTATTCGGCCCATAATTAGCAATTCGGTATACAACAAAAGTTCAAGAATTATTCAATATAGAAATTATGTAGGTCCGCCAAGTGATACAGGGACTAAAAAATTAGGCCATTCTAATCATTAGGTGGGCCATACCATAGAAGGCAACAAAAAACCACCTAAAGCCTCTAAAATTCATGTGGTGGCCATGGCCCACATGATGGTTGTATCAGCCTAATTTTTGAGAATCCAACTTTCATATGCTGATGTGAAGACTATGATGGATGGATTGGATATCATACACATACTAATGTGGGCCCAATAGACATCATGTGTAGAACAGGCATGTAGAGGAAGAAACTTTAATAAATAAAAACAAAACTTATAGCAAGTATTTGTTTGGCCTCCATATCCAACAGGGTTATGACATTGGGTCACACTCACATTCTAAGATATGCTATGATTTAAATCTTCCATATTTTCAAAATATGATTGTTAGTGATTTATTTTCCTATGACCACACTTTAGTGATAATCCTAACCTTTCATTTTCCACTGAAAATTCATTTTAGTTCTAAATTTATCTAAATATTATCAGAGTTTGAATAATATGTTTGGCGTAATTTTCTTAAGGTGTCTCATACAGAAAAGATTCAATATTATGGATGGTTTAGATCATCGAACAACTCAACATGTGGGCCTTGTTGGCCGTGACACATGCTGGATACTATGTTGCAACGGAGGCAAAACAAACTCCTTTGCCAGCGGCAGTCCTTTTGGTTAAGAAAAAACCTAATGAGATATACTTTAAAACGAAAAAAAAAAGAAGCCCTGTTTGAGCGCCCAAAAAAAAAACCGCTTTTGAGTGCCCCACCTCTGCTCTCTCTCTCTCTCTCTCTCTCTCTCTCTCACCGCGCTCCCTCTGCTCTCTCTCTTTCTCGTTGTCCCGGTCCGGCGGTCCCAGTGCCCTCCCTTCTCTCTCTCTCTCTCTCTCTCTCTCTCTCGCTGTCCCGGTCCCAGCGCGGTAGCGCCCTCCCTCTCTGTTGTCATCCCCGGTCACAGCGCCCTCTCTCTCTCTCTCTCTCTCTCTCTCTCTCTCTCTCTCTCTCTCTCTCTCTCTCTCTCTCTCTCTCCGTATCTGGGTGCTGTTGTGGCACTTGCCACCTACAAACCGCGTATTGCTCTCCTCTTTGACACTGAGAAGGACGGCCATCGCATTTCCTTCAATGGCAGCTGAGGTACTATTATTGGTTTTTTTTTTTCTTTTTCTTTTTCTGTTGAAATGGGTTTTCATTTTTATTGATTTTTTTTTCTTCATTTCTTTGTTTTCGCCGGTTCCGGTTCGGTTCCGGTTCCATTCCGTTTTCACATTCTGGTTCCAATTCTGGTTCTAGACGGCTAACGGTCCGGTTCCGGTTCCAAAAAGTGTAGAACTGTCAGGAACGGTTCGGTTCCGGTTTCACCCCAGAACCGGACCAAACCGACCCGTGTGCACCCCTAGGCCTACATTGATGGAAATCAGGCGGATCCTGTAGGCGTCGCCTCGTGCTGGCTCCATTGGTCACATGTCGAATGGAGAAGGGAGGCGTCGGCGCGTGATGGGGCATTAATGATGAAGGAGACATATCTCCCTCCATATGACGTAAGCAAGTCTCTGAGCGCCTCTCGAGATAGCATGTGGACCACAACAGCAAGGGGTCTTCGTATGGATTGGAAATGGCAACACAACGAGCATACAGGGCGGAAAGTGTGAGTCGTGCGAACCCCAAGCCTATGGTGGTTCATGTGTCGGTTCTTGTAAGTGAACTCTATGTGTGAAGGTTATTTTCCCTCTTGCTCGATGGAAATGCTACGTTTAACATATCTTCTTATCATGAATTGGGAGCTTCCATTTCGAGATTTGGGGGAGATGGGCCGAGTTTCAAAAAAAAAAAATGAAGGAAAAAAGAAGAAGTCAATTTCTCATAAATCGGTTGCAATATGTGTCCAAATATAAAATCAAACATGTATGTAACCTGATCTAGTGATTCTTCTTTTACTTTTGAATGGACTTTAAATATACTTGTATCAATTTAGTTAAACAACGCATAGATTAGGACCCCATACCAAAAAAAAAAAAAACCTATTATATGCACTTGTTTTTTGTAATGTTTTAATTTACGACTTTATATGCACTTGTCGCTGATCCTCCCTTCTCAAGAACGACAAGAGGCTAGGAACATAATGAGGGCGGCACATGGCATTGCATACATTGATGGAAATCAGGCGGATCCTGTAGGCGTCGCCTCGTGCTGGCTCCATTGGCCACATGTCGAATGGAGAAGGGAGGCGTCGGTGCGTGATGGGGCATTAATGATGAAGGAGACATATCTCCCTCCATATGACGTAAGCAAGTCTCCGAGCGCCTCTCGAGACAACATGTGGACCACAACAGCAAGGGGTCTTCGTATGGATTGGAAATGGCAACACGACGAGCATACAGGGCAGTGATTATGTATAGATGTGCGGAAAGTGTGAGTCGTGCGAACCCCGAGCCTATGGTGGTTCATGTGTCGGTTCTTGTAAGTGAACTCTATGTGTGAAGGTTATTTTCCCTCTTGCTCGATGGAAATGCTACGCTTAACATATCTTCTATCATGAATTGGGAGCTTCCATTTCGAGATTTGGGGGAGATGGGCCAAGTTTCAAAAAAAAAAAAATGAAGGAAAAAAGAAGAAGTCAAATTCTCATAAATCGGTTGCAATTTGTGTCCAAATATAAAATCAAACATGTATGTAACCTGATCTAGTGATTCTTCTTTTACTTTTGAATGGACTTTAAATATACTTGTATCAATTTAGTTAAACAACGCATAGATTAAGACCCCATACAAAAAAAAAAAAAAAAAACCTATTATATGCACTTGTTTTTTGTAATGTTTTAATTTACGAGTGTGTATCGATGTCTTTTTTAGCAATCACTGAAGTTTCATTGAAAAATTCGACCAATTTCTCAATGTTTCCCTATGTTTCCAACAACAACGATAGATTACGTGATACGACCGATATATCCCATGCGATAACCGATACGTATCTGTATCCCAAGGGTGCGATACGTAACACGATACCGATATTTTGAACACTGGGTATAACCACCTCCACGAGCTTCACAAACTTGTTGAAATGCCAATGAAAATTGGATGGATTCCATTCTTCAGTGAAACACTCTACAAACAGCATAAATGTTCATTGAAGAACATGCCTTCAACAAGGGGCCACTGGGTCACTGGCCTTCCATTACACCCCTCCAATGCTTTATGCAACCTTCTTCTTTCTCGTTTTTTTTTCTCTCTTTTTTACTAGACATGGAGAGCCATTTTTCAGCATTTGGATTCTCAAGGTTCTCCATATCTAATACTGATTGCCTATCAAACATGAACTTGAAAGCTGCGTTATAGTAGCAAGTAACATACTGAATGACATGCTACTCTACATATATTTTATGAAGCTGGGAAGTGCATTTCAAGTTTCACAAAGGTAACTTCCTTCTGGCCCATCTGTGAAATTTACCCATTTCAGGTCGTTAATAGAATTCAGAAATTACGCAAGAAAGCTGGACTGGAACCTACTGATATGGTGGAGGTCTACTTTAAGTCGCTGGATGATGATAAATCTGTTTTGGAGAATGTTCTGAATTCTCAGGTATGTTATTCCTTGATGGTTAGTTGCAGCCAATCAGACAGTTATTTTACCTCACCGTTTCTTTTATATGCAGGAAAACTATGTAAGGGAGGTGCTTGGTGCTCCTTTACTGCCCTCTGTGTTGACTCCGCCAGATGCTGTGAGTAGGCTTGGATCAAATGCCCATTTTTGTTACAAGAACTTTGATATTTCTTATTTACGACCAGATGTATTTAATGGACACTGTCAAATACTAGGGATTTCTCCAAAACACCTCAACTGACTCAACTCGATCAAGAAGCAAGCTCATGCCATGAATGAAGTGATTTAAGTTTCAACTCATTCAGGCTTATGTGTGAATGAGTCCAATCCAGTTTTGGTTCTTTGAAACTCAGTACCAATGTCATGCTATCATCATCTCTTCCCCATTAGGAGTCTAAAGATTTCTTCATCTAATACTCCATTGAAAGATAGGGTACCTCAGTACCATATATTGCCATCAACATCTCTCGCTGTTTGGGATTTCAAAGATTTCTTCTCTCATTTCCATGGAAAAGCTAGCTAGAAAATATCACAATTACATATCTTGCAGATATATTTATTGTTTTTTCTCTATGCATGACCAACATACCTCTGTTTGCAATGACAGAATACCTAGTGATTTTCTTGAGCACCGGTGATGTGTATTTCTATTGTCAGATAGTTTTGCCACTTTTTTTTTTTCTCATCAGGGATGTGCACATATTCTTTTGTATCTCATTATATTTTCTTCAATTATTTAACTGTTTACAACTTGCAGGTTATACTCTGTGAGGAACAGTTCCACGGAATTTCTGGGTTGTCATTTGTTATTAGCTTGGCAAGGCCGACACTATCATTCAATTCCCAAGCTGTCCTCACACTATATTCAGGTCATCTCTTGAGACCTCTGTTTGTAACAGGATTACTGCCTGTGTGAGCAAAACTTTGAGCTTTCTTTTTCCTTTTCTGATTGACGTGTTTCGTTAATTGCAGGAAATGGTAAGCATGCCGAAGGTTTAAAGACGTATTTGCTGTCAAGGGATCATTCTAATTTGAAGTCAGAATTTCACCAAAGCAATGGCAAGGTTTGTTTGTTCGGCCTAAAACCATATCATACATTAACATGTATCATCATGTTTGTATGTGTGTGAGATCAGTCTCTTCCCTCCCTTGGTTCTTCTAGGCTGTCTTTGGTTGCACCAAATAGCATGAAATTTTCATGAACCCCCTGTTTTTGGTCGAACCCATAATCCCCAATGTTGAAAGGCACTGTCTACCACTGAGTAGACTGATTATCATGAAATTTCATGATGTTCGCTGCAATGAAAAGCATGCCTAAGCATTTGATGGTTAGGTTAGTCTGTCAATGGAGGTTGATGTTTATGTAATGGGCTTGGTTGGAAGATAACTTGGTTATTATTGCAGATGAAGGTGGATTGCATTGAAGATCAGCCTGCTGTGGATGTGATTTTAGGGCAACACGTCTTTCTAACCATTGGGGATTGTTATTTGAGTAAAAGAACAGACTAAAATTCCTCCATTGGAGGAGAAAAACAAAAGAGGACAGAAAATAAAGAATTCTCATTGGGTGTGAGATTATATATAGAAACATTATTTAAATATTTGTCAAATACCTGTCGATTTTTAGGCACAGCCGATACACATCAGCTGTAGTAACATCTTACATATTTGTTTTGTTGTAGAGCACAATTAATTAATTAATATCATGAGATTTTTGAGTCCCTATTTCCAGATTTTATCTTCTTCAGGGAATTCTCTTTATTAAAAATGTCAATTGATTTGTAGAGAAAGTTGTTCGTATTAGATATTACCCACAATTTCAATTGATTTGTGAATTCTCTAAAGCCACGGCAAATTGTTGAATTGTTTGGACTTGATAAATAAAAAAATAAAAAAAATGGGGCTTTTGTCAAACCCGCTTCAGTTCCAAAAGATTTTTGGCTTTTACTTTTCCTTCTTCCTTCTCTTTTTCTTTTTCTATTTTTGGAAAGTGGAGGAATTGTTTTGTATGATTTGGTTATTAAAACTTGAGGGAGAGATCTGAGGAGAGTCAGGAAGAGGGCTCTTTTGTGGGTGAAAAAATAGCAGTTGAGGGCCTTTTCAGCTGAAATCCCAACTGTAGCTAAGGCAGCTCTGTGGTCCATGCATCTGCTTGACCTGCTTGACCCTCAACCACACCCAACACACTTGAGTTGCACCCCTAGTTGGAGTTTTCCAACCCCAACTTGCCCTGAGGACTGCTCATCAAAATAGTAATAATAAAAAAAAGACCTGAGGACTAGCAACCTGACCAAACCAAACAACCTGAACTCAGGTTGGGTCAATGTCAACGTGAACCCAACTTGCAGCCCTACCATCTATGGGGTTTCATCTGCAGAAGCAAAAACGGGCTTACTCATCTTTCTGTCAAGGCTGCTCTTCCTGTCCACTGAGAATGACCTTAATCCAATGCTCAGCCGATTGCCAGTGTGGCTAGGGCCCCGATGAAGCTAATCTCGCCAGCAAAGGCATGCTCATTTATTCAGATGAGCTACAAGCATCGATATGAACTATTCCCAGACGAGAATCTTAACATGCATTTCAATTAGGACTTATTTTAATTCAAAATTTAGACGGCAGTTAGAACATGCTCCAGTTCCACAAGGGTTGCTTCAATATCTCCCAACATAATCCGCTGATATTTTAAGTTTAATTTCTCCTTATTTTCACAATCCAACTGTGGTGGTTAGGATGCAACTGGAGGAATGCCAAGTATACAACTGAGTGCACTTACCGGCACCTGCCTCCCACACAAGCGCTGGATTGAAGCTGCTCATCAGGCAGGCCTTACCGTTTGGCTGCCTTTACTAAAAGCTAGCCAAATTTGAGCCACATGTAGATTGTACGTAGACTATTGGTTTATTCTCTAAAAACCGACCATTCCGCATCTACACGTGCAGCCCACCCGATCGTGAGATCAACCTGATTTATTTTTTTTCAACAGGCATCTAAATAGTAAGGCCCACCCGATAAGTCACGCTTGGATCTTGATGGTGCGCTGGGGCAAAAATACATAGCAAAATGCAAAGGACATGGAAATGATGGTGTATTTCAGTGGCTAGCTTTGGTGCTGATTAGAGCTGGGCATCGAGTCAAGTCAGACCAAGATAGGTCTGACTCGACTCGATCCAGTTTTGAAATAGGCCTGACCTGAACTCAATCCGACTCGATACCGAGTCCAACATGCCTGACTCGACCTGAGTCTGGTTTGGCCTGGATTGATCCGGACCAAGTCATATCCGGTCAGAAGTACTGATTCAGGTTGAGTTGGCACCGAGTTGGATTGAGAGATGAGGGAGGGAGAGACAGAGAGTGGGAAGGAGAGTGATGGTGGTGGGTGGTTGGTGGGCTTGGAAGATGAGAAAGATGAGGGAGGGAGGGAGAGGGGCTAGAGATTTTGGGATTGGGTTGGGGTAGGATGGGCAGGTAGGGTTAGAGAGTCGGGTCTAACCGGATCGAGTTTCAGGTCGAGTTACTAGGTTACTCGAACTCTACTCGATTTGAGTTTGGATTGGGCGAAGCCTACTCGGTTCGGACCGACTCACCCATTCGGTTTGGGTCGAGTCGGATGAGTCGAGTGAGCCGAATCGAATCGTCCGGTGCCCACCTCTAGTGCTGATAACATTTTTCTTATTATCAATCTTTTCATTTCTTTGTTTCTTTAAAAACACCAAACCACACATGCCTGTCAATCTCTTTCTTTCTGTTATTTGTTGCCTCTTTTTTTATATATATTTTTTTTATGCTGAACATTTCCTAATTCTCAACAAATTTTCTTTTGATAATCCATCAAATACGATAGAATAAACACAAGAATATATGAAAAAGAAAATTTTGGGGGGAAAAAGAAGAAACAACAAATAGAATGGCTAGGATTGATCCTCCTCGTCTTCTATCTTGGGGGCCAAGTAATACCTGAGATAGCCCATTTCTGCAATTTTGTACTCCACAACGATGGGCAGATCAGAGGACATGCTGATGGTCACCATGTTCGACAGAGGCGTTGCCTTTGTAAACGAAATCATGTACCGGAGCGCAAATGTCAGAGAGACAGCCTCCTTCATTTGGATGATGGTAGCTTCCTCAGGCTGCAGAAGAGAAAATACAAGCATTTTGAATTTAAAACACACGTTTTTACTTCTTTACAAATAGAGAATAGAGGCTTTAATCCTCCTGAGCCCCCTTAACATCTGTCATCAAGCAGGAAGCAGGCCGCATCTATAGATACAATGGTCCATGAATTGGCCTGATCCACTCGATGGAGCATACTGTATGAAAAAGAAAAAGTGGGGCCCACCTGATGGGCAGGTGGGATTTTTGGCATATATGGAGGTGTAAATGAGGGGCTGCTTATACAGGCATACTGGATTAGAAACCTCACAATGTGGAGCTGCTGAGAGAATACTATAAGACCCATCAATGATTTCTTCAACATTCTGGTACACAGCTTTATGAGCTCCAGAATGGCCTCTCAATCCACATGGTTACTGAAAACATGTTAAAGTACTTGAAACCAGGTCATATGATTTCTTGAAGATGGTAATGAAAACCCAATGATTTTATGCAAAAGTCTATAACGAGAACACCCTGGGAACTGATACAAGCTAAATGCAAGTCTGCCAAAATAAACCTGACAACTGAGACAATGCAAAACCAACAGAAGTCGATGATGTCCATGTTAAAAAAAAGAAAAAGAAGAGTAAATAAAGACAAGAGTGGAAGGAAAAAAAACAAAAACAAAAAAGAAGAAGCTTAAGAGGAGACGGCCAATTCTTGAATGCACTAGACATAATAGACTGTGCATGTAATAAGTGAAAAGGTCAGTGGTCCTCTGAAATTGTACTCCTGCAAGGACCACGTGCCCCAAATCTTAAAGTTGGTGGGTCAAAATGGTTCCATTGCAGCAGCAAATGGGAGGACCACTGTCCACTAGGATTACTAAATCGAGCCGCATTTAAATGGTGTATTTCTGCAAAGTCGACTTTTTTTTTTTTTCTTTTTTTGAGAGGTTTTGGCAAAATCTACAAGAGTCTAATAAATTCCAAGAAACCAGAGGCTTTTTGGCCATCTGGTGATGGGTAGAATAACCTTTTGTAATTTTTTTCTAGAAGAATGAATTCCCTCTCTTCCTACACATCATAGAAATAATTGAATAAAAGGGATAACTTGAATACCTTGTCTACAGTGTTGTTCTGCCTGCATACTATATTTGCACTGCCAATATCACCTCTTGTAGAGAACTTTACGCCTTCTTTCGTCACTGATATAACAACTGAAATACAAAGCACCACCTATTAGTAGGTTGTATGATAACAAAACAGCGGAAAGAATCTGATAGAATGAGGTTAAAAGCATTGGGAAGAGAAACACTAAACAAATGAGGATACAGCTTGAAATGTTTCAGTTACACACAAGGAGTTGACTGTTCAGTACTTGGACTATCATTGGAGACATGGGCGAGAGAGGGGCAGAAGAAGAAGAAATAAGAAAGAAAAGCCTCAGTACAAGAAAAAGGAGCTTTGCTAAGCCTACACACATGTGAATGGTTGCATAAAGGTACAGGATCGGACCATCCATCACAAGGGTCCCATTATGCTGATGTCCACAGTCTAAGAATCAGGTCAATCCAATAATGACGTGAGCCACAGATTATGAAACAGATATATGGCTAAAAAAATGCAGAATTTTTCTAAGCTATCCACCTGTTTCTAACAGTCCACCTGCCTGCCATGATGGCAGATGCTGTAGCTTGTACATGGTATGCCCTGCACACACACGCGGCTCAGCAAACCTCAGGAAAACATCATCTATGTGACAATGTGTATCTTTTTACAGAAAAATCAGCTTATTTAAAGGCTTTATGTAAAAATAAAATAAAATAAAATAAAGAGGATGCTTTTTGTGCTCCTCTTGCGAAGCTCCCTTCTATTAATAAATGGTTGTTAATCCATTAAAAAAAGCATATCAACATACAATCCTATGCAGCAAGGAGAACTACTGGAAGGCTCACTGCATAAGCAAACTGCTCTAATGAAAGGACATTACACACCCAATGCCAGACAGCTCATTCTAGTTTTCAGCGGCTGAAGAAAATATCACAAAAAATGATGACATTCAAGTGGGTTCCCATATCCATGTCCTGTATTTCCATTGCACAATGAACTCTCCAGAAATGCAAAAAGATACCAGTAGTTCTAAGGAACATTTAACATGACTTGTACCTATGCAATATCTAAGTAATGAACAACGATAACCCTCGTAATTACACTCAAGCAACATGGTAATGTAAAACAATACAATTATGATGCGGACATCAGTAGTGCACCCTTTACAGTATACCAGAGGAGGAAGCGTCGCTGACAGATTATCAGAGTGGAGGAGTTGATGTGGATGGACGCTGGGTCTATTGGACTCATTTTCTGACGCGCTACAAGTGCAGAAGCGGCATGACCGCACCTTGACCGCAGGCCCATGAGTCGGATTTCACACCCTGTCACACGAGTGTTTTAGTTTCAGGCATTTTTTGTTCTTTTTCCTTATTTTAGGGACTTTATTACTTTTTTTAAATTTTTTTGCATCTTTTTGTTATTTTTCTTATTTTCAGGGGCTTTAGTGCACTTTTTCTTTTCATTGCTTATATATGCATTGAGAAATCCTACTTTATATCATAGAATTAATAAGAGTTCGTATGTTTTGTTTGTTCCCTCTTTTATCAAGAGATTAGGGTTTCAAGATTGATCCTTAGGTGTTGAGGATTCCACCCCAGTTTCAGGTTTCATTCTTTCTAAATCTTCAAGGTACAGGAAAATGTAAGAATCATCCGCCTTCTTTTTTTGTTTTTCTTTCTTTTGATGACAAAGGATCTGTACTTTATTCATCTTGAACCCTCCCTTCTTCATCGCTTTCGTTCCTCTCTGGATATTCTCTTTTAGTTTGAACGGAAAAGAGGGATGACTAGTCAGGAGAATTAGATCCAAACTTAACTGTGGACTGACTTATGTTAGACCTGGAATATCCCCATATCCCTAGGTCCCATTTTTACCGTTTATGCGATTTTATGCTAAGGGGCATGATCCTGACGGAATGATCTCATCTTTGTGTTGAGATTTGCCTAATTCCATTGATTGAAAACGGTTAGTTGATTAATTTATTTATTTGAATATCTTCAGCCTGATTATACATGCATCTAGGATTAGGTCATCACATGTCTCTGCATCAAATTACTAGATCCAAAAAATCTATGATAAAAAATCTCAATCCTGTGAAATGCATATGAATGAGAAAGAGGTAGTGTCCCGAAAACCCACATCTACAATTTGAAAGCTATTAGTTCACATAATATCCTAATTCCCATAGAAAACAAAATTCAACTTGAATCCTATAGTACCTAACAGTAATCATACATAACTTAGGTGATTTCTCAAAAATCAAACCGTCGGCATTCCCTGTTAGGCAGTGGTCTTAAAATTAGCATGATATTATGAATAAAAGGGAGAGGGGATAGAATTGCAGGTAAACCTACTAAGACTGATCTCTCCCCCACGTCTAATTAGTTTGGTTTCTATATCTTGTTAATTACAGTGATCATAATAAATTGACTAAATTTCTGTGGATATTTAACTATGGTTGACCTATCAATATCTTCTTTTCCTTTTTTCTATATTAATTAATGTTACAAAAAAATATTAAGTTGCAAATCTACAATTTGATTTTTTTTTGAAATGTGAAATTTTATTGAAAAGGAAAGAAAGCAAAAACAAAAGGGAGACACTCCAGGAAGAACACAAACAAAAAAAGAAAAACCCTACACACACACACACACACACACACACACACGCACGCACAAAAGCATCTCAAAAGATACACTAACAAGTGTTCACTACACTCAAGCATAAAAGATAACTGAATCAGCCACAAGCATCACCTTGACATTTCCATACAAATAGGAACTTTATTTCCAAGATGTAATAATTCACCCTATTAGATTTCACAAACCTCCTACGAAGGGTAACTGAAATGTCTACTAAAAGGTGATCACAGACAAGTTTTCTGCATCTGGTTGGAAATTCACAAGGGAAACCAAAACCAACATTGCTGGAACCAACGATAGTTTGAACTTTGAACTATGAGAAAAACAAATGACTGTACAAATAAAATGCATTGACAAAAGGAGGATGCAAGCCTGCAACGCAGAATTAAAAAATTAAATTTTAAAAAAAAAGGAGAAAGAAATAGAAAGCCACAACTGTCATTACGCATGATGCATTTTAAAATGAGTAAGATATTTTGCCAAATCCACGAATTCTATTTTTTCATGGCTTTCTGTGTTCGGCATTGCTTACATATGCCAAAATTTGACAGTTGTACTAGAAGCCCCATTCCCCAATCCCCATCATTCACAGATTAGGTAAGATAGTCATATAATCCACCATAAAATGAAGTGAAACTAGTTAGACTAACATGGCCTTTACCACAAAAACATCCACAATAGATCCAGTGCACTTGACAAGATATCCTTCTTTAATGGTGGTATCAGTATCACTACCAAAGACATCAATCCGGCTCTTGATCTGGCTCATGTGTCGGGAATTTACATCTGTAAAAGAAATGAGCTGTAGCTAGGACCTTTAAGCACCCATCCCAATGCCATAACTAAAGGAGGGGATGGACGTGCTTGACATTAGCTGGTTTGGAAAGTCACAATTCAGTCAGTTGCGTATCTTAGTCCCTGATGCCCATATAGGCATAACAGGTTTCTGGAAGAAAGAGTGGGCAATGCCATTAAAGACCTTTATTGAAAGGCTTTTTGATCATATCAGGTAATTACAATATAATATACATAAAAACAGAGAACAGCAAGACCTGATGCGGATTGCTTGACAAACGTCTTGAAGAATATCCATCACATGGCAAAAGTGAAGATAAGAATATACTTGAATATTGTGTGAAATCAAGTGTATCATAGCACTTTTTTCAAAATGTACAAACTTTAACAGTCCAGGTTATTGATAGAAGTCCAGGACAGATTCCTTTCAAAAAACTAATCCAAGAAATACAAGATAAGCGCAGAAATACCAATATATACCTGTGTCACCTATACTGCTCAGATCCTTACATATACGTGCAAACTCTTGTGAAGGCATCTTGACAATCGATTGATATTCTGCTTCAGGAATACCCAAATGCTCGCTCTTGATATCCATCAATTTCATTTCAAAGTCTGCAATCTTATCTTGACCTGTAAAAAAAAAATCAAATTTAGTTATGGAATACAATGAGAAGATCAACTGATGGGTTCCTTGTATGATTATGAACATGGCAATCTCAGAATATCGTAAAGATAACATGCCTTCCATAAAAGGAAGTCAGGAAGGAAGAAAGAAAGAAATTCTCAAAACCTTTTTCCTTTTTGTTTGTCAAGAGAAGTTGGTGCTGCAATCTAAGATAACATCAAAATCCTTTTAAGTCTGAAAAGAACGTTTTTTGCATGCATCCACTAATAGGTGAAGGAATAAGGATTGAAGTAGAGAGTTAAATAGGTCTAGAAGTACCTTAGCTGAGAGAGAGAGAGAGAGAGAGAGAGAGAGAGAGAGAGAGAGAGAGAGAGAGAGAGAGATATGTATAGCCGACCCCAGATAGCTGACAAGGCTTTGATAATGACATCTAATGCCACCATATTAAAAGATTCCAACTATTAAGTATTTGGCCTTTTTTTGGTTGAGTAGAAACTGTTGCTGTATTTTCTTTATTAAAGCAGCCAGGCTCCTACTGGTCCCCAATCATGTAATGGAAGGTTGATGTCAAGTGGACAGCTGATCATTGAACTTTTGGGTTAGCTATCATTAAAAATAAGCCAGCCCAAATAGCTTGGGAGAATGATGATTGTGAAGATGACGCATGTATTTATGCAGACATAAAGAATCCTGACACTATGGAAAAATGAAAATCTCTATTATACGCAGATTTTTTTTTTAAATTTAAAAGTAACGGAATATTATAAAAAGGGAAAGAAAAACAAAACAAAGGCAGCTGCTGAGATAGCAGGAGCCAACATTACAACCCAAGAAAAAGAAAACTACAGTCTTTTAGAGAAGAGACATTGGCAGCCCATTCTATAATCAAAGATTTAGCCCTTGAACCCACGACAAGAGTAGAGGATTGAGAATTGTTGAAACATCTGTCGTTCCTTTCTTTCCAGATCGCCCACCACATGGCCAGAATTGCCATCCTCCACACTTTCAATTTGTCCTTGGTGAACTTAAAACCATGCCAATACATCAGCAGAGCAGAAGCAGAAGCAGGGACACAGCCGCTGACATGAAACCAAGAAAAAAAGTCCTGGCGAATCTGAGAAGCAAAGGGGCAGTGAACTAGGAGGTGATCCACAGTTTCGTTGCTAGCCATGCAGCAGAGACATATGTTAACCAACTGCATCCCTCTCTTCTTGAGGTTGTCAATGGTGAGAATCCGGTATTATACGCAGATTTAGGAAGGCTATGGCATTGATAGTGGATAGGGCTTTTACAGTTAATATTTAAGCATCAAACACAAGCATGGCATGGATACACGGCCCATTGCAGAGTATATTGTGCAACGTAGTTAACCAGTAGCAAGAAAAGAAAAATCTATTTCCCAATTGTACCATTCAATGTCTTATTCCAAATTCATTCACAATTCAAGGAACCACTGTTCTCCTGAAAACTGATCTTGATTTTTTTGAATTTCTCGACCCAATGGGATCCCTCCTGCTAAGGAATCATTGATTTCATTTATTTTATTTTATTTTCTTTTCTTTGAAAGATGAAATTTTATTAAGGCCAAAAGCCGAAAAAGCAAACAACAAAAGCCAAAGGGACGCAGAAACAAAATAGAAAAAACCAAAAGAAAAGCCCTCAGGGAGCCAACTCCCTGATATACGAAGCAATGTTATCAGAAACACCAGCTATAGAACCCTTCAAGTTACAAAAGCAGCAGTTATTTCTTTCCAGCCAAATTGCCCAGAAAATCACCATTAAAGCAATTCCCCACTTCTTCTTGGAGAAAGAACCACCAGAATTAGCATGCCAGCTGAGCAGAAGAGCTTCAACCATGACTGGCATTACCCAAGTTACGTTTGTTGATCTAAGGATCCCAGACAAAATGATATGAGAAAAGGAGCAATGGACGAATAAGTGGCCAACTGACTTCTCTGCTTGAAGGCAAAGCGGACACACGTTCGAAATGACGACTGATCTTTTATGCAAGTTGTCGATTGTAAGAATTCTTTCATGGCCGGACAACCAAAATGAAAGCAGAATGCATATCAAAGAGACAAGATGTTGGTGGGGCATGTCCCCACCATACTGCATACAGAATACCTGAATTGGATAAGTGGGCCCCACCTCAGCACTAAGGATCACAGATTGATTCAGCTAACCAATTAGCCTATTTGACTGATTTCACTCTTAATTCTGCCAGAAATGTAGCGAATTGAACATGAAACAGATATGTGCTGTTAACTTGGTAGATCTATGACCATTAAATAGACGGGTCCCACTTGACACACACCTGTCCTGTCCATCTTATCAAGATCAAGGACTTGTAAAAATGAATCAATTAGATGGGTAGGATTGTGTCCAGTTGTAGTGATGCTTCAGGCCATGGATCGATCAAGATGGGGACTGGCTATCCAATATTGAATCCTGAACCAGAACCTTGATTGAGTGTTTTTTCTGGAGTCTTAACACTAATTTCATGACAACAGAAGAAGAAGAAGAAGATGTGCAATGCAATCTCCCTTTTACATTTGAAGCACTTAAACTCAAAAGGCAGGACCCGATATGCACTCGATAGATCTACGGCCGCCGAATAGATGGGCCCCACCTTTGATTGTTCACAGCCCAACGATCCTCTCCAATTTCAACACCAAAGTCTTAACCGTCTCATCAAGAACATGGAATACAGAAGAACAAGTCAATCGGACGGTTAGGATTGTCCAATTGTAACAGCATTCCTTCCAATGGATCAATTGAGGTGGTGCCCAGCTACCGAATATTGAATCCGTTTTACATTTCAAAAATCACTTTAAATTCAAGAAAAAATATCTATGTAATGAAGGAAATCGGCATTTACGCACACCCTTTTTTGACAGACTCACCCCTAATTCTCAATTCTTGGCAATCCATAACTACAACTGTGTACGATCGCAATTACTAAAAGTAGAATAAAAAGGGGAAGGATCGAAAAGATCGAGAAATGGAGAGGAATTACGGACGTGGATTCTCGAACATGAAGGTGACGGTGTCGCCGCCGTCATCGGCCTTGAGGGTGATGATATCGTCGTTCCCGGCGCACTTTAGCAGCTTGGACACGTGGCTGAGGTTCATGCCCATGGAGAGGTTGCGATCACAGCGGAAGTGCTCAAAGCCGTCGGATTTGAGGAGGAGGGCCACGAGAGCCACGTGGCTTGAATCCATGGCCTGGAGGGAGAATCCCGACGACGAGCAGTCGAAGTTGGCGTCCGTCACCAGATCTTTTATCGCTTCCAGAACCTTCTTCAGCAAGCTTCCTTGCACGAGCCGGAGTTCCAGCATCTTTTAAAATTACAGTATTGCCACGGGAGAGAGGGAGGGACGAGATCCGAGAAAATTACGGTATTGCCACTGGAGAGAGAGAAAGGGAGGGAAGAGATCGGCGAAAATTACGAAATTGCCAATGGAGAGTGGAGAGGGGCGAAATCGGAGAAAATTACGGTATTGCCACCGGAGAGTGAGGGACGGACGAAATCGGAGAAAATTACGGTACTGCCACCGGAGAGAGGGACAGACAAGAAAATTACAGAATAGCCACTGGAGAGAGAGGCGAATTAGAGAAAATTACGAAGCTGCCACTGGAGGGAGAGAGCTAGGGCAGATGAGCGAGTGGAAGGGGCGATGGGCCGGCGGGAAACCGTGGAATGGTATTTGAGGAAAGAAAGAGTACTGATCACTTAACAGGCAATGTACCTCAACTTGTGGTACGGGCCATCTTTCCCGCCAATATTTCACTTTTGCAGAACATCAGTCCCGTAAAAACGGTAGGACCTACTCATTAAAATAATCTGGAGAAAAAACAAGTGGTTCTGATCATCAGGTGGTCCACTCCATTCGAATCGATGGAAAACCGACGGTATGATTCTCATTATGGTGTGGCCCACCTGTCCATCGGATCACTGTGGTCTTAAGGAATGGATATTTTCATGGTGGAGCATACCGTTTTCGTGGTACTGATTTCCTATACAAGTGGTATGTTGGCGGGTACGATAGTTCGGAATCGGATTGGCTACTCCCCCTGCCACCAGCCTGTTGGCTGGTGGTCGGTGCTCTGTGGGCCCCACCATGATGTATATGTTTCATCCATTCCGTTCATCCATTTTTACAGATCATTTGAGGCTTAAACCAAAAAATTAGAGGGATATAAATCTCAGGTGGACCACACACCACAGGAAAACAATAGGGATTGGATATCCACCATTAAAATTCTCCTAAGGCCCACTGTACTGTTTATTTGACATCCAATCTGTTGATTAGGTCATACAGACCCATACGAAGGGAAAAAAACAAATATCACCTTGATCGAAAACTTTCATTCAACACTATTTCCTGTAATGTGGTCGACTTGATATTGGGATAGACCTCATTTTTGTTTTAATGCAATAAAATCATTAAAAAAAAATAGATGGACAGCATAGATGAAACAATACATCATGGTGGAGCCCACGGAGCACTGACCACTAGCCATTGGCTGGTGTCAGGGGAGTAGCCAATCCGTTTCCCGATAGTGCGGGTAGTACCGGAACTTATAGATGGCCTTTTCTCAGTAAGTTCCTGCGGTAAGAAGTTGGGTGGGGCGCACTCTAATATTTGTGAGAAATCAACCCCATCCGTCGGTTTCTTAAGATCATGTTACAATTCGAACCCAACAATGAGGCAGATCCATAATTGAAATAGGCTACACGACAGTAACAAGTAGACAGGGAAATGCTCACCGTTGAAACCTCCCTGGGTCCACCGTGATGTTATTTTCCATCCAAACCGTTCATAAGGTGTGGACTGTAAAATGGAAAATAGATGGATAATGAATATCCATCCTTGAAACCCTCCTGGCCCAGAGTCATATTAATTTGTTATCCAACTAGTTCATAGGGACACACATACATACCGATGAAGTCAAATCACATGTATCAGCTTCATTTAAGACTTATGTAACTTCCAATAACTTTTCAACGGTCAGCATTCAATCCTAACTATTTCTTATGGTGTGGTCAACGTGAGTTCTGATTCATTTTTACCTCAAGCCTTAAAATTAACCATCAAGATGGATGGAGTGAATAAAATAAATACATCTATGGCGGTGTTGCCCTTACCGTAGGGCCCACCTTGATGATGTATTTTGTGTCTTCCTTTTTTTTAAATAATTTTAGATTATTTTATGTAATTAGCCTAAAATTGAAACAAATCCAATTATCAAGTGGACCATATTCAAGAAGACTGGTGATTGAATGCCCTATCATGCAAAACTTCTCAGGAGAACTTTAATGTTTCAGTAGTGTTTATTTTTCATACAATCTATTGATCTATTGATGAGGTCACTTAAGCCTCGGCGAAGGAGAGAAAAGAATATTATCTTGATCCCAAACTTACTTTGGTCTATTAATGGTCTATCACTATTGTTTTTCATGGTATGGTTCACCTAATACTTAGATCTGCTTTATTTTTTAATAATGACATAAAATGAATGGACAGCGTCGATAAAGAACAAATACATCAAGGTGGGACCTACGGTAAGGGCCGAACCGTTTTAGATGGGGCCGAGGTCTCAACTAATCTGCTTTCTGAAATTTGAAAATCTCCCGAGAATTTACGTGATAAAGGCAGACAACGAGATTTGGTACTTTAGTCAGGAGATAGGTGTGATGACTTATCTGTTACTCGGGCTGTGGATGAGGTTTGATACACAAGCGCTGAGAACTTGTAAACGTGGCATGCATTAACTCAATTCAAACGGACTAAAATATAGAGCTCGCTATTGCTGGGTTACAGTCCATAGGTCTGAATCGTTGAACAATAGCAGCGTCTGATCTGTAGACACTTGATTGTGAAAAGAGGACCCTTCGATATCTTTTTATTTTTAACCGTCCAATTAATATCAATCAATCCAGTAGTCAGATAACAAAATGAGTGTAATTTTTGGTTAATGATACATGTAAACCTTGTAACATAATTTTAGACAGTTTAATTTGGGTTACTTATATGTCAGGTATGTAATTTCTTTGTGCCTGCGTATCATCCATCTGCCAGAGTATCAAAGTTTTTCTCGCGCGGCAAATTAGTTAGGTTAGGTTGCACGTACCATGAACGTGCCCAACGTGGTCCGTTTATCGAGTGGGCCAAACTTCTGCAAGAGAAAAAAAAATGTAGGGTGGAGGAAAAGATGAAGAAAAGTTTTTATTACTGGCATGGCCCACTGTATGAGTAGGCCCGACTGCTTTATAGGCTGGGCCCGAACTGGGTAATAACCCCACGTAGAGGTGTATACGAGTGGAACCGATAGCTCCGCTTGGATTTGGCTTGGCTCTGTCCTCGAGCTTAATAGGCCAGCTCAGCTTGGCTTGATTCGGCCAGTAGCAAGACAGTTAGAGCTGAGTTTGAGCCAATATCTAGCTAAGCTCATTTGTATAGCATTTTTACAGACATAAAGTATGTCTTTAAATTTTTACTGTATTTAAAACACCACCAATAGTTTAACAGATATTTCATCTAATACATTATGTGCGTGATTAAAATTAAGAAAAAATTATATTTATTAATGAAACATACCTTTTTTGTCATTAGCTAACATTCTGTTAAATCATTTCATCAAATGCTTAGCAAGCAACATCAATATCAGAGTAATCGAATGATTAAACCGGTTTGATCTGAGTTTGATTGAGTCGGGTCCAATCCAAGTTAGGTCAACCTTGCGTTTGATGGAAGTACGTTAGCAAATTTTTTCAAACTCAGTAGATTATCTGAACTCGGCTCGAATTCCGTTTCGAACCAAGCCAAATCAAGCTTTTTCGAATGGAGTCCAGCGAGCTAACCGGGTTTATATACAGCCCTACTCCACCACGACCTGGCTAGAGACGGACAGTGTCTAGGGGCTCTATGAGGGCCCACCGTGATGTATGTGTTTTATCCACACCATTAATACATTTTAATAGGTCATTTTAGTGCATGAACCCAAAATGTAGGCAGATCTAAGGCCCAAGTCGACCACGCCATAGGAATCAGTAGGGACATCACAGTGGGCCCTACGAAGGTTTCAAAGGTGGGCCTCATTGTCACCACGGCTTCGTGTGGTACACTTGAGCGTTGGATCTCCTTTAATTTTTTGTCCCGTCCCATAAAATGATCTAAAAAAATGGATGGACGGTGTGGATAAAACACATACATCACGGTGGGTTCCACAGAACTTTGCCACGTCAACAAACCACCGAGGTCGGTGGTGTGTGCGACACTACGCAATCGGATTCCGGCAAATGCGAAACGATTTGGCCCATGTGCTGTTAGTCCCTGGAATCTTTTCTGGCCAGAAACGCCCATTTGCTGTTGATCGAGACCGCTGGTCTATTGAATCCTACAACAGCTGGGCTATAGCCCAAAAATCACAGTGGATGGACGGATAATCCTACCCACTGTAAATAAATGATTTTATCCTTTCGAATGTCAACCACTGGCTGGATTTGCTTTTCGCAGCCTTCCTTCGCAGAGAAAATCTTCCATTCAATGGCTGAGATCATCCCACTGGGCGTATTTTTAGGTGCGGTCCACCCATGACAGGTCCAATGTATTAATGGTGCAGAACCTGTATGTATTGTTCGAACGATCCTATCCTTTGGTTTCTGGACACTAGTTGCTGTATTAGTACTGTTAACTACTTCTGATTTCAACCGTGCGTTAAATGTCTACAAATTGGCTAATTCGGTAATAATTTTACTGTAACTTTTGGTGTATGTTCCATCTAAGCTGGGCCTCTAATTTTGGACGGTTCAATTTAAGTTAGTTATATACCATATATGATGTTTTTTAAGTGCATGTGTATCAGTAGGACACACTCTACCAGAGCATTTTTCTCTACACGTTCTATTGTTACTATGAGTTTGCTAGAATACATCTGGACTTACTGTAGCCGTTGGATCCAGGGCCATATTCAGTGATCTAAACTGTAAATATGATATAGTACAACAATGAAGGTGGCCTACTATAAAATATTCAAGTATAGAAGATATAGGATTTCGAATCAATGGATCACAAAACAATGGTTAAGTAGACGGTCCATATTCAACTGAAAATTTTCAAGTAATTGCATTCCAATCAAAAACATTTCTTTGGATATCGTTCAATCACAGTGAAGTTCATTTTTTTAAACGGTTTGGATCACATAATATAAACCAGATCTAATGGCTATTGTTGCGATGTATCTCATTGAATACGTGGGTGTGTATTCTAACATACAATGCTTCCTCTCGCGGTGTTTACTATTCCTATTCGCGCGTGTAAAGCGGGCTTCTACGCAGAGGCACATGTGCCTACCTGCCCATTTGTTTGGGAAGCGGATTGCGTCCGGCCACCTCCTGGACGATGATCCCTCCACGCAGGGATCTTTGGGCCCACCATAATATATAGGTTTTATCCATGCCATACATCCATTTTTACAGATGATTTTAAAATATGAGCCCAAACTTGAAGTAGATCTAAGCCTTAAGTGGACCACACAGTGGTGATAGAATGTCCACCATTAAAAGCTTCCTGGGAGCCGTAGAAGTTTTGGATCAAGCTGATATTTTTTATTTCCCTTCATCAAGATCTATATGACCTTATGAACAGGTTGGATGGAAAATAAACATCACGGTGGCCCATAAAAATATTTCAACGGTGGTGTCACTATCACCGCTGCTTCTTGTGGTGTGGTCCATTTGAACTTGGATCTGCTTTATTTTTGGAATCCAAAATTAAAACGGTCTTAAAAAATGGATGGACGGCGTGGATAAAATCCTCACATCACGGTAGGGCACCACTGAGGTGCAGGACGCGATCTGCTTTCATTTATTTGTAGCCCACCACATGATGAGCGACCCCACAGCATTATTGGAGGGCATATAAACAGAGAAATGATGCAACAAAGCGACCCTTTCACATCCCCATTGCCACTAAACTGCAGATCGGGACCGTCCTCCTGGTGGACCCCACCATGGATGGCCCATGATTAAAAACTCACCCAAAATGGACTTTCCTAAACATTCAACTGGTGGCCTTCAAATGGACGGTAGGATGCCAAAAAAAAGTCAACGGCTGCAGTTGAAAGAGGGAAAAGTGAGAATAAGGAATGGCAGGGAACATCCCCTTGCCGCGGCTTTGAGGTCGCCCACCACCCTTTACCGTGGTGCCAAGATTCTGTGGGGCCTATCATGAAGTTTGTGTTTTATCCATGCCGTCCATCCATTTTTTCACATCATTTTAGGGCATGAGGACAAAACTGAAGCATGTCCAAAGCACAACTAGACCGCACCTGAGGAAACTGTAGGAATTGAACGCTTTCCGTTGAAAAATTCCTGGGCCCACGGAAGTTTTGGATCAAGCTGATATTCGTATTTTCCTTTCATCCAGGTCTGTATGACCTTATCAACAGGTTGGATGACAAATAAACATCACTGTGGGCCCTTCGGAGGTTTCAACGGTGAACATCATTATCCCAACTGTTTTCTGTGGTGTGGTCCATTTAAGCTTTGGGTATGCTTCAATTTTACTATATTGCCGTAAAATGAGCTGAAAAAACAGATGGACGGAGTGGATGAAACACACTTATCGTGGTGGGCCCCACAGAGTCTTCACACCACGGTAAAGGGTGGTGAGCGTTTCAGTACAGAGTCCGCGTCCATCTAAGGCAAAGGTCAGTGGTCCTGATCAACGATTATGATGGAGAGGTCTCCAACGTATCATGTCACTTCAAACCTGTCGACCCACTCAGATGGACGGTTTGGACTGAACCTACAGTTGTCACATTGCCATATGTGGAAGGAACCACGTGGACGCTCTATATCTGTGTGACCCACCCCATGGACCGATGAGTGGCCCAGCTTGATTCCCGGGGCATTAGCAAACCTCAATGCTGCAGTTAGGTTAATGAAGTACGGAAAACAGTAAGTTTTCTAATTACACACGCGTGTGGAGCCTTTCCCATCCACACGCAAATACACGTGCAAACTTGAAACATATGTAAGAGATCTGAGCTTTCTATCTGATTGGAAACAATGTTTAGCCCATATATACAAGAGAAAAAAAATCCATTTTACTCCTCAACTGGGCCAGAAAAGTAGAAAGAAATCTGAGCATTAATACATTATTTTCGTCGGTCCATTTGTTTTAAGATCTTTGGATGATCTGATAATTTAAATGACCTAGATTTAATCCCAAAGTACATGAATAATATACCCCACTTTATGGAAAGATCAGATCTTGCACGTACGTTTCATCTTGACACGTATTACGCGTGCAATGGGCATAGCTTCACACGCGTGTGGAATACACGAAGGTTAAAGTGAGGTAAAAAGAGACGAGGAGCATATGCCCCATAGGTCAAAACAAAGACGTTAGATAAGAAAAGGTGTATGATACAGTGGAGCGGATAGAACCGAAAGATGGTACAACCATCTATTTAAAGTACATGTGGAGTGATATATCAAAATCTGGACCACACATATGTAATGATATATTATGGATTGTTTATATAGCAAAAATAATATTTATTATATCATCCTAACCATTGATCTTTGTCCAATAAAATAACGGTGGGAAACAAAACTTAATTTTCAAATATGTGGGGGGATAAAAATAATGTGAAAAGTAATGGTTGTGATTTTCCCAATAAAAGTAATGGCTTCAGTAGATCCATCCCTCCTAGTTGCAGTAGGTGGTTGGACCCGATGGATACATCAACCTGCCACGTGTCGTATGGAGAGACGGCTCCACCGATTCTTCCAGCTCTAACGTATCATCTCCCAAAGACAAAAATTTTAAAAAGATAATACACTCGATTATCTGAAGACGATACAGTAGAACCGTAGCGCTAGAATATGGTATACCATAACATATAGTACACTTGGAAATGTGAGTTATAAATCGGGACCGTCCATATCATTTATCCTTACTTGAATATAAATTTTCTTTTGAAAAAGAACAATATCTGATGATCCTATCCATCCAATCAGTAGAATTAAAACCATGAGATTTACAGTGATGAATGAGAAATAAAAAAGGGCGGGGTAGTATAGAAGGAGAGATGTACCAAATATCTGTTTTACCTGCCGGACCGTATAATATTGAAAGAGGTGGTGTAAGTAGCCAGTCACGCTCACCATCCCAAATCCAGACTCTCTCTCTCTGAGCTATCCGAAAGCTTCTTCCTACGTACCCTTCTTTAGAATTCCCTTCCTCCTTCCTTCCTCCTTCTTACCTTCCTTTCTATGTCTCATCTTGCATCTTCATCTCCACCTCTCTTCTCGCATCTTCATCTCTCTATCGCTATCTCTACCTTTATCTCCTTGCATCTTTATCTCCACCTCTCTTCTTGCATCTTCATCTCCATCTCTCTTCTTGCATCTTCATCTTTCTATCTCTATCTCTAACTTTATCTCCTTGCATCTTCATCTCCACCTCTCTTCTTGCATCTTCATCTCCATCTCTTCTTGCATCTTCATCTCCATCTCTTCTTGCATCTTCATCTCTCTCTCTCTCTCTCTCTCTCTCTCTCTCTCTCTCTCTCTCTCTCTCTCTCTCTCTCTCTCTCTCTCTATCTCTATCTCCACCTTTATCTCCTTGCATCTTCATCTCTCTCTCTATCTCAACGTTTATCTCCTTGCATCTTCATCTATCTCTCTCTGCAACTTCATCTCTCTCTCTCTATATATATATATCTAGCTATCTATCTATCTGTGTCTCATATCTCTCTCTACATCTCCATCTCTCTCTGTCTGCATCTCCACCTTTCTGTCCTTGCATCTTCATCTCTCTTTCTCTCTGTATCTTCATCTCTCTCTATCTCCATCTCGATTTCTCTCTTTCTCTGCATCTCCATCTCTCTCTTTCTCAGCATCTTTATCTCTCTCTCTCTGCATCATCACCTCTCTCCATCAAGAAAAACCAAGATGGGGCGTGGTAAGATAGAGATAAAAAGGATAGAGAACTCCACAAACCGACAGGTGACCTATTCAAAGAGAAGGGGAGGTATACTGAAGAAAGCAAAGGAGATCACCGTTTTGTGTGACGCGGAGGTCTCCCTCGTCATCTTCTCTAGCACTGGGAAGATGTCCGAGTATTGTAGTCCCTCCACCGAGTATCTCTCTCTCTCTCTCTCTCTCTCTCTCTCTCTCTCTCTCTCACAGTTTTGCCATTGCACTTGCACTTGCACTTCACTGTTCCATTGCTCATTCGTACCTATATATTAATATAATAAAATAAAAATAATATTTTTTGTTGGCTATGATATGAAATAAATATATATTTATATGATAAAAGGCTGGTGAAGATTTTGGAACGCTACCACAAGAGCTCAGGAAAGAAGCTCTGGGATGCTAAGCATGAGGTACTTTTATTTTTATTTTATTTTATTTTTCGCTAATTAAGAAAATATTCATTTTGATGTATGTTGTTTTCTGTCAATCGCACCTATGATTCATTACAAAATCACACCGATCGGACGATCTGAGCCTCCTAATCGATGGACGTCCTTCTTGTTGTACTTGGGTCATTGACGATCTATGTTTTCGACCGTCGGTTTCGAGGCTGACAATCAAGATTGTCCGATCGCTGTGTTTTTCCAGCTGATGGATGGTGTATGTCGTCCCACCATGCAGCCAGTTTGGTCTCCCATCCTTATCTGATTAGATCCGTGAACCCCAGCTGTGATCCAGACAATTAGACGGTCTGGATCACTAGGGCCATCACATGGATGGTTCTGATTCATTGATCATTGAGTTACATGGCCACCATCCAAGGAACAACCTCCATCTCTATTCAATTACTATATTTTTTTTTCCTGTTTTCTTAATTTATTTCAAAACCCTAATTGCAGCATCTTAGCAATGAGGTTGAAAGGGTTAAGAAAGAGAATGATAGCATGCAGATCAAGCTCAGGTAAAAAGATTATTTTCCCTGTACTGATTTCCATGTTTATGGATTGCCAAGAGATTTTTCTGTTAGTTTGAAATCTCTCAAGTAATTATAATTGCAATTAAAAAAGAGGCTTCAGACTTGAGAGGAAGTATCATCAATATGGTGGCAAGTTGGTAGTTTAATGAAGGGTATTTTAGGAATAAAGGGGATGTATAAATTTGCAAATTTGCTTTAGGGTTTCCAATGATGAAATGGTGCCCCATATCATAGCTACAATGTGGGCCTCTTTCCACGGTTGGTTGGATGCCACGTGTTTTATTGATCTTAGCTATTCATTGGGTAGTGCACACGTTGAAGATGCCATGTATAAAAAATAAATACAACGGTAGTCACTTTTATGGTCATTTGGTGACTTATATTTAGTATGAATTGGAATTGAATTCACAATTAACATGAAATCTATATGAATTGGAATCCTCGGTTGTATTTGATAGCTTGTAATTGAAATTAATTGGAATCCAAAATTATGTTTGGCAGATGATGGAGTGAAACATCATGATTTTTTAATCTGGTGTTACTTTTATCCTAATGGAATTTTACAAAGTCTCGCACAAGCCCACTGTGGTGTTTATGTGAAATCCACCCCAACCATTAGGTGCATCACCTCATGTTAGGCCTAGGGGCCACAATTCAGCCACATACTTGATTTAGGTGGACCACACAATTGGAAATAATGTAAAGGGCAACTTTCCTCATAATTGTTTCCCTTTATATGGCCTATTTGAATTACAAATGGGCCAGATTTTTTGTCTCTAAGTATAAATTTTAGTGTGACATCCAATGGTTAGAGTGAATTTCATATAATCATCGGGGTGGGCCCTAAAAAAAAAAAGGGTGAACGTCTCTCTCACAAGCATTTCACTTGGTATGCCTACCGGAAGCCTAGGTGAGACTAATTTTTTGTCCTAATTAAACCTAATTTAGGATGACACATCTAATGGTCAGAGTGGATTTGATGTTAATATTTGCCAAGGGTAGGCATCCCTCTTGCAATCATTTCCCTTTGTATGGCCCACTTGAATCATAGAATGAGCTGATTTTTATTCCATACCACTAACATAGGGAGATGCACCTAGTAGGCAGGGTAAATTACATGTAAACATCATGGGAGGCCCACTTGAGCTCGGGCCCCACTTTTGCATCACCTAGTTATTTTAAAAATCATCTCCAACGATCAAATTTTGGACCATTAGAGGAATTGGTAGTAAATGGAATTGAAATCACAGTCTCTATAAGTAATTTCAAAAGTATCAATTCAGTAGTAACTAGATTCCAATTCACACTATTCACAGTTTTCAAAGGACTTACCTTTTTTAAATTTGCACTAAAGCACATATGCCAAACGACCTTTAGAGTATAAAATACAATAGCATGCTATTTAAATGGATTCATGTGCATTTGTTCACGTCTCTACATATCACTATTGATCTCTCACCTCTTCTATATACTCACGTTATTGTCAATGAAGTAAACAAGTTATTGCTTACACAATGTAGTGCTTATGTTGTCAAGCGCATCAAAGAGCTCAAGCCATCCATGTCCAAAAAATTTCCAAAGCAATGCCATGCCTAACCCAAGTGACAATTTAGATGCACTCCCAACATAGAAAATAACAATACACCAGGATGCACTATAGTAAACTTTTTCTTAGAAATACTTATGGTGAGCTTAAGTATTCGTCTTACTCGGTAGTTGAGTTGGTGGTGTACCCACCTCTCTTGAGGCATGGCTTGAATCAAGTTTCCTAACCATTATTTTGGAGATACGATTGCCCCAACACCTTAAAATGATGCATGATCATGGTTCATGATAAGAACACATTTCTATAATTTGGGGTGGAAAAAGAGGTAAAATCAAAGCTTTGTCTATACTATATTTCATGCCCTCCGGAGAAATTATATTTTCTTGATTTTATTGCAAGTATTTTCCATGATGAGGTTGTAAATTAAGGATACATTACAGAAATGTTTAGATATAAGGCTTCTAAATTCTTACACTAATGAATTCATGTGTGCAAATTTCAGTTCTTTTGAAAATATATATTTGTTGGGACTCCCAGAAGCACACACAAAGGAATCAAACAAGATAATCACAATATCACAAACAAGTTCAACAAGAAGGTAATTTGAATTTATGTGAAAAAATCCATTTGGAAAAAAACCACAGTACAAAGTAATAATGCATTATGAAAACGAAGTTACAAGAGATGAAAACCTTATTGATCAAAACCCCAAGAAGAAAAGCCCAAACGTTTTCCCTTTAAAATCCCTCTCAAACCCTTAAGCACGTTTAGAAAACCCTAATTCATTACCATAATTTTGATGACGCCTAATATATATACTATCGCAACCGAAATAGAAACCAAATCACACATTTTTGCAATTCCGCACACGCCTTTGATGGTATCTTCGATCTATTACCAAAGATGACCAGGGACCATATTTTTTTTCCTTACAATTTTTGCTCGTTTTCTCCTCCTCGTCGTCATCTAAGCCTTATTATCTAACTATTGGGGTCAAAGTCCACTTGTTAATTTTCACTTGGTCCTGAACTCATTTTCTCCCAAACTCCTAAATCTATATTATTGAAGTTTATAAAGATGATTTTGGATACTTCCATAATAAGAGGAAAAATAATTGTTGTAACTAAAGCACTATTTTTATTGTTGTAATCGTATGAGAACATACACTATTGTAACTCTATTATACTATTTAATACATTGCATAACCTTGATTGTGGGTGGATATTGTTGTCTAATGACTTAAATATGTTTGTAATAGGGTCTGTCGAAGACATTAACAAACCACTCAATTTTATCGAGCAAACGTTGATGCCATTGACAGATGCTTGATCTCATTAAGAAAATTTTAAAATTTTCCTTATTGATTATTGGACAATTTAGAGATTGCTACTCGATGGCGTTGATGGTTCTTCGATGTCATTGACTGTCTTCTATATCTGTTGTAGAATGGCCACACAATTAGAAATTAGATAGTGGACAATAATCTAATTGAAAGATAGAAATCAAATCAATAATTATAATATCCAATATAGAGACTAGTGATCGAAATGCATATAGATGTGCAAGACCAACAATTCAGCAGTGAATAGGAATATGATCATTGTAGAGAGTTTACAACTTGTTAAAAGGAGATTAAAAAGATGAATAAGAATTCAAGAGTAGATGAATAAAGTACATTAACTTTCAAAATTAAAAGAGAAAAGAGATAAAATCAATTTTAAAGAAAAAAAAGAAGGAAAGAATTAATCTAATGAAAATAAACAGATGAGGTAAAAATTAGATTCATCTCCTACAAAAGAAAAGAACATAGATTGTAATAGTTGAGCTTTTAAGATAGACTAAAAACTATTTTCTTACTCATCTATAAAAAAATCAAGTCGATTTATAAGAG
Source organism: Magnolia kwangsiensis (assembly GCA_037074715.1). Lineage (NCBI taxonomy): Eukaryota > Viridiplantae > Streptophyta > Magnoliopsida > Magnoliales > Magnoliaceae > Magnolia > Magnolia kwangsiensis. Next base: position 93,678,480 of record CM073588.1, on the reverse strand, counting down.
ATGGGAAGTTAGTAACACAATAACCAATCTTTCACTGGAACGTGGCATTATGAGATTGCAACATGCGGGTCTGATTGCAATGACATGTGATGAGTTGATGGGAGAAAGAAAATGAGCTAGAAAATCATCTGGCTGTTTGGGCTTTCTTTGTTGCTCTCTTCAGCTCTCTAATTTCTTCTCTTTTCTTGTTCCTCCTTTAAAAGAAAATCATGTCTTTTTATAAGAGATCAAGGAGTTATTAAGACAACAACTAATCTTCCCTATCATGTGGCATTGTGGGATCACATGTTGTATCTTCCCTATCAGATGGAAAAGGGGACTTTAAAGTGCTTATAAGATGTTTCTTTATGAAGCCTTTTGAATAAGTGCATCTCTATGCACTGGCCCATATGTGCGTCTGAGGATAGTACTATGGAAAAACTGACAAAAAAAAAAAAAAACAATTAATCGACATGTGTGCATGATACTTGCGAAAGGAGAGGGGAGATCTAACCCCTGGTAGCTTGATTGGGAACAACAACAAGTCCATTTGTCTAGAAACTTTCAATGGACAGCACGCAAGAGGTGGGACAAGAAGATATTCTTCTACCAAACTACCTTTCATGTGGCATGTGTTATAAACAAACCAAAGCCTTTGGGTACGCATGAACTAGAGCTAACTGCTATTCGTTGCAAATGGTATGTCAACAAGTATCTTTGCAAAAACTATATACTTAGTACTTTATTCAATCAACTTTATTATTTACTCTGTGATTATGCTACATCTGCCCAAATATGGTCTACCTTTAAAAAATATATAAAATAGATAAGTAGGTGCAGAAAAATACACTATTAATAGGTATTTTAAATACTAAATGATAGATGATAAGTATATAGTTTAGCAGATGAATGAGTGTGAGTGTGTGCGTGGGGGTGTGTGAAAAAAAAAAAGCAGATGAATGAGTTCAATTTGAGAGCCCATGAGATTGTTTCTAAGAGGATTAAACTGGATAAATTATTACAAGTGGTAGAAGTCAAATGAAAAGTTACCTTGAACTTGGAAAGATTTTTTTTTAAAAAAACCCCTCCTTCATACATAAAGGAGCTATTTATGGAGAGCCTCATGATGCGTCTTCGTATCGAGGAAGAGACAAGGCTACGATAAAAAGGAAAATGTGTTGAATGGAAAGGTCTAGCCTGAGGGAAAACTCAGTAATATGATATTGAACTAGAACAATCAATTTTTTATTTTTATTTTTTAAAAGCATAAACCCAAGAGCAAGAAACCCGGAGATCACGATGTATCTACCAGTTGACTTATATGAGGCAAACCGGGTTATCTTACAATAGTGCTACAATCGCTCAAAAAAACCAAAAAACTGCACTTCAAACAAATCCGACCAAGTCATGTATTGCAGCGTCAATGTCGATATGGTGTGTGTGTGTGTGTTTTTTTTTTTTTTCACAATTCAAGGTAACTAGAAACCCTTTTACTGGTGTGGAAAGGAATTTTGAATGCTAGAATGGATTCATTTTAATATATATAACCTTAAAGAAACATTTACAAAATAGGGTTAAAAAAAAAATTTCTTATCATATATCTATATCTATTAAAATCTCAGGATAAAATTACTGTTTAAATTTATAATTTTTAAAAATAAAGTAAAAAATCAATCAAACAGACAAATCAAAGTCCTTCGAAGTAATGAAAGTAGTGAATACACTTTGGAAAGATTTTGATAATTTTGCAAATTTAATGAAATTATTCAATGATAAGCTACATGGTTTAGAGGATAGCGATGATTATGATACTCAGGGCATCTAATGAGAATTAAAATACTTCGAAAGGTTGCTGGACTCGAAAGGTAGCTAATCTAATCTTCAATTGGAAGCACAAGGTAAAAAAGGTCATCATCATCATCATTATTTAAGCCTTATCCCAATAATTAATAGGGGTCAACTAGATAAATTTTGTTATGCCATTCCACAAAATCAAAGATTAAATCTTCAATTAAATCATAAATCATTGAGTTTTTTTCTTACTATCTCTATATGCGTCTTTTCAGGCCTTTTCCGTATTGTTTTAGAGCCTTTCAACTTATACCAACTCCTAATGCATTTCTTTTTAATTCTATCAAACCTTTTCTTTTCTTTTTTTTTCACACACCCCCACACACTCACGCCATAGTAGAATTTAACCACCTATGGATACTCAAACCCTTGAATGGGTATTGAAACTCCTGAGAGTCTATCGTTCGAGCAAGAGTAAGGACCTATAGAACCTTCAATTAGACATTAGGTCATGTAATTATATCCTTTAATACTATCTTTATCAATCTATGAGATATTCATTTCTATTTCTATTATTACTTATCTTATACCACCCATCTATTTCAATATTCTCATTTTAGCTGCACATATTTTATAAACATATTATTCCTTAACCATCTAACATTTGCATGGCTGATCTTGCAACTCTCCTGTATAATTTTCCTTTTGTCTTCTAGAGGTATTTCATAGCCAATTGTAATAGGGTAAGCCACCAATCAGGCAGGGGCAAGTAAGCATACAAAGTCATTTTTCTTGTTCTTTTTGTTTTCCCTTCTTCTTTCCATATTTTGAAGATGCCATGTGGCGCAAGCTGATTGATGACTTACCCTATTACAACAGGCATGATGTATTGTGTCATTTCTCAACAGGCGTTGACATTGTCGGCTACCTTAGGAGAAATCCACTATGTTGATCTGTTTTTCCATCTTATGTTAAGACATGAGGCTGAAAATGAAGCGGATCCAAGACTCAAGTGGACCACACAACGGGAAACGTGGGGGATTGAACACCCACCGTTGAAACATTCATAAGGCTGTGGAAGTTTTGGATGAGGTTAATATTTGTGTTTTCAATTCATCCCAGCAAGAATGACCTTATGAACGGTTTGGATGGCATGAAAAAATCAGCGGACTTGGGAAGGTTCCAACGGTAGGCATTTCCCTCTCCACGCACTTTTTTCCTGTCGCGTGGTCCACTTGAGTTTTGGATCTTACTCATTTTTGGGCTCATGTCCTAGAATTAGCTGGAAAAATGAATGGACGGTGTGGATTTCTTGCAAACATCACGGGGTATACAACAGGAAGTCGAATTCCTACACGTGATTTCTTCCGTACGTCTCTTGCCATTCGGAGCGGCCTCGGTGGATCCCTGATAGTGGCTCTACACGATCTATGTAACTTAAATCTAAGCCATTCATCCGTTTTGATAGCTCATTTTAGAGGATGAATCCAAAAATAAAGCAGATCCAAATCTCAGGTGGACCACGCCACAAGAAATATTAGTGACTGACAATTAACAAATTCTCGTGGGCCACAAAAGTTTTGGATAAAGCTGATATTTGTGTGGTACCTTCATCCAACTATTTTCGACCTTATCAACCGGTCGGATGACAAATAAACATTCCAGTGGCCTCCAAGAAGTTATAAACTGCGGCGTGGTCCACCTGAGATTTGGATCTGCTTCATTTTTTGGGACCCTAAAATGAACGGTCAAAACAGCACATACATCAACGCGGGCCACACAATAGGGGATGCATCAACATCGGTGGATGTAAATCTCAGATGCAGATTGATCGGTCCAGATGATTTTCATGATTTCACTTACCCAAACTGGACAAGATCCAGACAGCTCATTCAACAGGGCCCACCATGTATGATTCATGGCCTAAAATTCAAGTAGCTCAGGTGATCATAGCCCTTAAATTTGAATAATAAACGCACACCACCCGATCTCCTCCTGCTCCGATTTGGCAATTCTGATGTCCGATCAGCCTGATTTTCGAGCTGTAACACATATAAGATGTGGCCCACTGGAAGATCGGTACGGATCTTGTACACGTGTGCGACGTGTCCCAACCTGAACCCCGATGCAACAATTCATCTCATTTTGCGCAATTAACACGTGGGATGGGTAGAGGTATTTTTGGAATAAACGGTATAGAATGCAGACGACTGACGGACTTCTCTTTCTGCGTGTATAAATGCTTGTGTTTGTGCGTGTAGGCATTTGAAGGGTGAGGATCTCAGCTCATTGCATCCGAAGGAACTCATCCCTATCGAGGAAGCCCTCCAAAACGGTCTTGCCTGTGTTCGCTCCAAGCAGGTGAGTTTTGACATCTACACCCCTCTCTAATGATAGATACCACCCTTTTTTCAGCTTTTGGTACTGAGAAAAACTTTGATACTCATGCAGAGGGTGATGGATGATACTCAGGCACTTAGAAGTTGTGTACATGGCACATGCGTTATTCAAATTAAACCGTTTAAGTTGTGGGTCCCAGTTTAGATGTATCATGAACGAAAATTCAGGCTTATTTGATTATTCAGTTATCGGGTGGTTATTAGATTGTTGCACATTTTTTGGACGGTTAAGAATGAAAAATAGTCGTTGGTGGTATTTCGACAAACAAGTGTCCACAAATCAGAGGTTGAGATTGTTCAACTGATCTGATCCCGGGACTGTGATTAAGTGATAGTAGGTTCAATTAATCGGTTTAATTTGAGTTAACATATGCCACGTGTGCAATTTCTTAGTGCTTGCGTATCAAGTTTCATACGCTGCCAGAGTATAAAATAATTCCTCTTTGTAATTGTTAGACAGAAGGATGCATCTATCAGTATAGTTGGTTGTAAATAGTCCCCCTATGAAGATACAGTTCTGTACAAGATCCGGACCGCTCATTAACGACCCAACCATATATGGGCCATGTCCCAAAAATGAACCTTTTTTTGGGTAATCCCAACTGTTGGATCAGACATAGGGCGAAACTGAGTAGTGATCGTCGGTTAGGATCATCGGTCGGCCGAGTTTTGGGCCATCGTCCATATGTGGTGAGACATGAGGGATGATGAGCGGTCAGGATCTTGTATACGTCCACGCAAGCTCTAATACTCTCAATTTTTCTTTCCTTTGACAGATGGATTACTTAAATATGCTCAAGAAGAATGTATGTACATTGTACAGTATACATAGATCGTACGGTTGCAAATGGGCTGGGCCCACTCAAAATTTTGATATTCTCAGTCGGGGTCCAGCCCGGGCCTGGCCCATGTGCCACCTTTCTTAGCCGTCCAATGAAGTAAGATCGCCCCATTATTTGATTTTGTATTTGCATCTGAACATTGCAGGAAAGATATCTGGAGGAGGAGAACAAGCGCTTGTGTTATATCCTGGTATGTAGATTGTTTTACCCTTTTGGATGTATACGTGGCATGATGTTCCATGATCTAAACCGTTGAAATCACGGGCCCCGATATAGATGGGGCATGTTCTGGAAATCGTATTGATTGGATGCCGAAATCTCTTATCACTGAATATTTGCTTGTGGAATTTGGACGTCTGTCTGTTTTACATTTTAGCCTTACATTGGACGGTTATGGTGATCCTTCGATGTGATATTCTGGGTAGGTGCCATCTAAGTGGGTTCCTCCATCTGACAGTTTGGATTGGGTGTGTGCATGTGTATGTACTGTTATAATCTGCACGAGTATTGAAGATTTTCCCTTATTTATTTGTTTTATTTTTGTGTGCGTCAATTTTATTTTTTATTTTTTAACACACGCACGCACACCCCACACACTCACGCCGCACGCACGCACACCCCCACACACGTACGCCGTTGGATTTCACCACCATTGATACTCGAACCCTTGACCCGGTGTTGAAACTCCAAGTAGTCTACCACCCCGCTAAGAGTATGGACCCAAGATTTTCCCTTATTTCATAAAAATCTTGAAAATAATTATAAGCAGGGATTTTTACAATTAACTACCTATATGTAATTTACATTCCAACACCTTTTTCAAATAGGTTTTTAAAAAGCTACTCATTGGTGGATATAATTATCATTCCACTGCCTTCCCTTAGAGCAAATGGCTGGCTGGTTCGGGTGGGCCCCACTATGATGTTTATGTAAAATCCACCCCAACCACCAAGTGAGTCACACCATGTTATGTCAAGATCCCAAAAAATCAGCTCCATCTCTCATTCAAGTGGACCACATGATTGGAAATAATGTACAGGGCAATGTTAGCCCTCCAACTATTTCCATAAGTGTGCTCCATGTAAATCAAGGATGGTTATGATTTGTGGGTTAAAGGCCTGAATTTTTGTGTGGAATTTAATGATTGGAGTAGATTTCATGTAATTATCATGGTGGCCTGTAAAAATGAAGGATGAACGTGTCTACCAAGAGTTTTCTTTGGTATGTCCCACTGAACTTTCGCATGCAGCCTTTTCTTTCCCCCAACATCCCATATCTGTAGACTATCCAATCCGTGGAAAATATGGGCCACACCATGATCATAACCTGATGCAGAAATCAGGCTGATCCACTCATCCAACGAGACACACCGTCAAAATCAATGGATATTCGATGGTATATCTCGATGTATAGGTGTAGTCCACCCAATGGTGAAATCGGCCGAAATTTCATACCAAGTGATCATCATGGTGTGGCCCACCTAATGTTTTATGTTTTACTTTTGTATGAGAATAATCACAAACAGTAACCATGAGTGTAATTTCACATGCAACCTGTCTTTCCTTCCAGCCAATGTGCCTGTGTCTAGAACATCTAAGCCGTACAAGATATTGGCCCACCAAAAGAATGGCGACCATAGCCCAATCACCTTACCTTTTGGTTCATGGGCCATTGAAATGATGGCCTGCCAAATTAAGGGTGCTAATCATCAAGGCTAAATCATGTTTCAGTGCTCACCACCTCATGGAATTTCATGTACCACACACAACTTAACAGCATTCATTGAACCCCTACCCATGTTAGATCCTGACCGTCCATCTTCTTCTTCTTTTTTTCTCATTTTTAGCAGCATCAGCAACAACTGGCGATGGACGTAAATGTAAGAGAAATGGACCACGGGTATCATCAGAGAGAGAGAGAATATCATCCCCAGATGCCTTTCGCATTCCGCGTGCAACCCATCCAGCCCAATCTGCATCAGAATAAGTAAGAACGGATGCTCGGGCAACAATGGCTTGGAAAACTTCAAAATACTCTTTCTATCTCATGCTACTTTTACAAGTAATAATAGTAATGTGTGGTGACTTCCATAATAAAATACTACTTAAGCTACATAAGTACTACGATCCTGGACATAAGTCGATGGATTTGATTAACGGTAATATATTTTCTGATGGTGTTGCTAGTTAGTATTAAAGGCCGTCGTAGCATGCTGATTCTTTGATGCTACAAGGTTTTGTGCAAGATCAGGTCAATGCATCATGTGGGGCCCACCGTGAACACGCAATGGTACAAAGATCAGACTGGTCCACTTGTCGGGTGGGCCAAACAGGCATGAGAGAGGATTGGTGGTCCATGTTCGTGGGGTTCAGATGATGAGTGGAGCAGATGTGTTTTTGGCTTGGGAATGTTCATGATGTGGCCTCACCTGATGATCGGGCTGGATCATGCACTTGTGTGCAATGAATGGACTGTTAGTCTCTGCTATTGTAAGTTGCATCAATTTCTAACGTGGTGCTAAAGATTGCAGTGTTACTCTTTTGCTGAGATCGCATAGCAGTTTTTTTAGTTATGCTTCTCCCAGGAGAAAGTACATGATACACATCGTGTGGATCTCTACGGCGTGCCTGGCCCTTGCTATTAAAAATATGGGGCCATGGTCTAGCAGATCCAGACAGTCAATATGATGGGCGCTTCTCTGACAATGACTAATATTTTCTTACATATGAAGATCCTACCTTTTTGGCCTTTCATCCATTGAATGAGGCCACTACATCTTCTCTTAATCATCGATTTGCAGGCCACTGATCAAAGGGCCAGGATTGTCCCATCAGGTGCTGTGCTGGATCCCATTAGATGGGATGGTCTACATAGACGGGCCTCTTCTTTTAGCAAGTGGTGTGATTTTCCAACCATTGCTAGCATTTAATTGGATATGAAATATTTTGTGCATGGATTTTAGTGCGACGAGATGATGATTAGCAGGTATAAGACGTCATTAAGATGCTAATTAGCTGATTAAGAACTCGCCGTAAGTTTTAAGCTCCATCAAGAAATACGTAGAGGTAAAGTGGATGCGGAGTAGTTCCTTGTATTGTCACCCAGTTTAAAAACTGGAAAACAATAACAAAGCTCCAATTCAAAAAGATCTGTTGAGTTCAGTGAGAATTCGTAAAAACCATAGGACACATGCATTACTGGGGCGGGGTATCATCACTTTCACAACTGGGAGGATTAGACGGCTGTGGGACATTTAAATCAATAGATGGATTTAACAGGGTGAGACCTACGGTGGGGCCAACCAAATATATGGTCCACCCTACTGACTGATCACGAACGTCATGATGAATCCGAAAACCTCATCATTAACTACGTTAGAATCAGATTTTGAGACAGACTACATTGCAGCAAAAATAAATAAATTAAAAAGAAAAAAAAAAAGGAAAAAAAATAAAATAAAAGTCAACAAGTTTTCTCATTTCCTAGGGTTACAAGAATTGTGTAGACAGCTGCTGACTATTAACATTCCCATTGGGAAAACCGTCCATTCGTGGTGGGCCAGATCCCTATGAACATTTTAAAGTGAGGTTTCGGCCCACTACCCAATCCCTCACTGTCCACTGGTGGTGGTGGAGATTCACTACACGTTTCCCAGCGGAGATTCCACTTCTTGAGATAAGGAATTTCATTCTGAAAATGCATACGAATTCCCACCTAGCACCAGTTGAGGGTGGGAGATTTGGGGACAATTTCTGGCATTCCCGTCTTTTCTCATAAATATGAAAAACAAGATATCACCCTTATATTTCACTTGATTGACTGGAAATGAAGAGATCCTCATCAGCTCTCGCATCACACTTCTACCATACCCATCTGAGTGGCGAGCATCCTTTAAAATATTCGACCAGCATCAGGCTTCCACAGTTTCGGAAACTCTTCATTGCACTGCAAAATACATCCACAAATCTTTCTTTTCTTCCTCTAGGAAATTACAGACACCTGCAGACATAGACAGAAGCATATTCCACGTTAACCTGAAAAGAATAGCTAGCTTCAACAATCCAAAAGATCTCACACCATCTAACATGCAGCCACACATCACAACCTAGCACATGGTATGCAACATTCCCATACATCAGGTGGAGCTGCCTGATATGAATGACCGTGTGTGCATTGAATGTGAAGCACTCAAGTGATTTTTTATTTTTATTTTTCCATCCATTGTTTCCATTCATGTGGCCCACCTGATGCACAATCAGCAATGCGTAGTGGGGCACGTGAGATTTAGCAAAATGCTGGTTTTTTATAACACAAAATAATCATTCTGAGATGGGCTGTATACCCACAACACAGAAAAGGAAGAAGCAGACGATGGCAGCAAATATCCAACTTAGACAAAAAAACTATACCCCCCATAAAATATTGATTGAAGGGTATGCTTCCCTCAACCGCCTCTTGGGTCCATTGCACTGGCCCATCTGTGCATGGCCAATCGGGGCTGGCACAATATGAAAATCCAGAATGAATGTGTGGTGGGACCCCATCATTTATGGGCGGGTTAAATAAAATACATACATGGGGTGATTCTAGCTGTGGCCATTGCCCATGGTATCTGTTTCCTACCAATCAGAGAGCTCAAATTGCCTGTACCGGAGCACGCAAATAGACAAAGAAGAGGAAGGAAGAAAGAAATGAAAAATAGCAATCATCTATATTCAACAGTAAAATTTGCTAATGATTAGTTGGCTTGGATGATCCCAGTCTGTGAAGATTTTGGGGCACATCTGTACAACACTCTGGAATATCAGTGAACCATGGGCTCACTAGGGCCAACTCAAGGCCTGCGGACTTTCAAGGAGTATCAAGGCAAGGAAATCAATATCCGCAGGCTTTCCGAAACAACAACACTTATTGAAAGTGGACGGCCGGAAAGAAATGCTGAATGTGATTCCTGGTTGTTTTTCAAAAGCAGCCCCATCATTGCAAAAAAGAAGAAGAGATTATTACCTGCCGTCGTCTACCATCCTAACCGCAAGCTTCAAGGACTCCTTCAATGAGAGTAAGCTGTCTGTGGGGCTGGTACGATCGAGAGCAGATTGCAAGCGAGAGAACAGTTCATGGTATGCTCTAACCAATTCCTCAGAGGCCCCCTCTCCATTGACCGAAGAGCTTCTCAATTGTTCTCCATCAAAAAATTCAGGCTGGTTTGTAAGATTTACTTCTTCTAGGTTTTCTTCGGTGCAAACCAGTGTTTCCGGGAACACCTTCTGTGCTAATCGGACTCCCACCCGGGTGCTTACTTCGGCTTCCAACTTTGCAGCCATGACAGAAGCTTGAGCAATACACGAAGGAGGTAGCTGCAAGATAATAACCAATGTTTAGATACCCAATTGATGGCTTGAAAACTCACTAAGCTTAATTTGTTTGGGAGTTGGGCAGAGTTGAACCCAAAAAGGATCAACTGAGCATCTGGAGACAAAAAGTTCGAGCCTGAACACTAAGGGCCCATTTGTACGCACCTTCTAAAAGGGTGTTTAAGGCCCAGTGCCATTTTGATGGAAATGATAGTTGATCTTCAGCATTTGGATGACCTCCTTCGCATCACCCGCTAGATAAAATAGGCACTAAAACACCACCTCGACTAAAACCAATTTGGATTGGTTTTGCCGGGTTGACCAAAAAAGCAGGCATGAAAACTCCTTTTTCGGAAACCTCCCTTTGAGGGTGTCTAAACAGGCCCAAGTCTTCAGCGCTCAAAAGGATCAATTGTGCAGTCAACCCAATCCGAGTCACCTCAGTCACAAGTTCTCACTGAGTCCAAGGCAAACAGAACACTTGAAAAGGCATGATTAGCACTGGCGTGTGAACACGGTCTTCGTCAAAAAGTAATGGTTGACTCCCCATTATACCATGCAACCAATTACTTGAGCATGTCCTTTCCACTTTTGGTTCAATGATGGTATTTGTGTGTGGCTCGGTGCCAACATGGATGCCTGTGCTACATTATATGAGGGATCTCCATGCGTGGGCACGCCTCGTGCTCAGCTATGTGGGGGGTTGGTTCAGTTGGTCTTGGATTGCACCGAGTGGGCTGAGTTAGCATGCGAGTGTTGTTAACACGAGCCTTTGTCATAAATGTTCCAAAGTTTTCATAAAAGAAGGTTGATGGCCAGTGGGCAGCTAGTCATAAAATAAAAATTAAAATTAATAAAAAATTCACTCTAGCATTTAACAGCTGACCCCAAATTGCTGGGAGAAAGGATAAGATGACGATGCTCATTTACACATGATTTATTGGTTCGATTTATCCAAATTCATTTTTCCTATATAGTATGGGGTCATACATCCTTGAATATCATCATTTATTTGTATGGCTGTATCAACATGTTATATTTTCCAAGGTTGCCGCATCTGGCACCTCCCATCCAAGTTGAAGTAGTGGAGGTTTAATGTGACTATTTAGCTAGGAGGGAATTATATGGCCCTTGGCCTCAGAATATGCATCTGTCCATAGAGTTTGAGTCTACACGAGAGGGACCATAGCAAGAGGATACAGATTGTCGATATTACGAACACCACCATAGATAGACCATGCTCCAAAATCACCCAGATTAAAGATGCCAGCAATACAATCACTGGACTCTTTTTTGGTTGAACATGCAGAATTGCTGTATTTTTAACCTTAACATCTTTTTATAGGCTGCCAACAGAAGGTTTAGGAAAGTCCAATCTGCAAAAAATTTTGGGCATGCCATACCCATGGTGGGGTGCATCAGATCAACAGTCCAGATCATTCAGCCATGGGCCCCACTCAAGCACCTGTAGGACCGAGAACACTGCATATCCTAAGATTGAGGATCCTATATTAGTACATCCGCTCTGAAGGATGAATCGAATCTGCATAAATATTACACCTTTCAGTATCATCATATAACTGTAAAGAATAAAGACGTGTTTACATGTTGGTTTTCCTAGGGTTGCAATGACACACCTTTTGACACCGATATACATACTGAGGTCTAGGTTGAACAGTTTAGGAGTAGGGTAATGTTCATAGGTATTAACTTGGCAAGGTAAGCAATTTAGAAGTTATATAACTTTCCTATACTCCAAATAATTAGTTTAAATGAAACCTTTCAACTTAGGCAAAAACATAATTAACAACATTGGAATGGAAGTCAGTATAACAGGAACTGACCTGTGCAAGCCGCGCAACATTAAGACCAAAGCTCTTGTCTGCCATACCAGGCACAACCTTATAAAGAAAAGTGACATCACCACGATCCAGATTGCCAACACCTGGATCTGATTTAGAGATGGACAATTTTGGATTCTTCTGCGGTGTCAGATACGAGACATGATAAGCTCCCACAGATCCCGGAAAGTCATCCTTGATATCCATAATTTTTGGGTAGTGGGTAACAAAGAGAACCATGCATTTCTTCTGATTGATGAGGTGATGCAATGTTGCATAAGCAATCGCAACGCCATCATGTGTGCTCGTCCCTCGCCCGAGCTCATCAATGATCACCAGTGAACGGGACGTGCAATTGTGGAGTATGTGAGAAGCCTCGCTCAGTTCCTCGAAGAAGGTGCTCATTCCTCGTTGGATACTGTCAGATGCTCCAATACGGGTATAAATTCCATCTAACACATGAAACTTTGCTGAGGATGCTGGTACAAAGGAACCAACCTAGAGGGATCAGAGGGTACATTTTCATGAAGTGATGTCCAGGACAATCGGGTCATTATGAGAAAACTGTAGCACAGTTGGAATTCCAAAGACAGTTTGGCAATCAAGAGCAAAGAATAAATAAATAAATTGCTAAAAAATATGATGCTAACAGTGAAAGATGGCTTCATAAAGAAAAGCCCCTTTTAAATCATGTCCAATTTGCCAAAATATCCTTTTCTTACTGATGGAAGGATAAATCTAGAAAATAAAAGCCTAGAAATTGTGCCTCTGAACAAAAAAATAAATTAAAATAATTTTTAAAAAAAAAAAAAAAGAAAAGAAAGAGGAAGAAGAAGAAGAAGAAGTTCCATAAACCAAAAACAAACATTATTTCAAAAAGTGTAAGGGAAAAAAACAAAAGGTTTAAGCTTTGCCATTTCCATGGGACAAAGTACTATCAGGCTTTCCACTAAAAGGAGACAAGAGCAGAACCCTTCCTTTCTACTTTAGGATTTCAACATCGAACTATCTGCAAAGTACTGTTGGAAGTTTTCCCCGATAAGCAAAGTTCCATTGTGATGTTGTGACAAAAGAAAGGGAAAAAAGAAAGAAAGAAAGATTGATTGATAAATAATTGATATTGGTGTAAGTTCAAAACACTACCTGAGCCATGATAGCAATGAGAGCGACCTGACGAATGTAACAGCTCTTTCCACCCATGTTTGGTCCCGTAATGATCTGACAGTATTCACCATCCAAATGCAAGTCGGTGTCATTTGGAACGAAATTTTCTTGTAGAATTGACTCCAAGACCTGCATGGGATAACAATGTTATGCATATTGAAATTTGGTATTAAAGTAGCAGTAGGGACAGCTTGAAGCCTTGAACTGAACCATAAATCATCATCATCATCAGAGCCCTTTCCCAGCTATTTGGTATTGGCTTTCATGATTTGCTTGGCAAAAATTTGAGGACCAGAAGGCAACTTGACATCAACCCTCAAGATGCAATTCGTCACATTCTTTCAAACTTGCTATAAAAGATGATATATAAAGATAGCTCAAAGAGCAGAAAAAGGAAGTTTGGACAAATCAACCATCCAACACTCTGGACCATTTTTTGTGAGTTTATAAGATTTTATGGAACTCCTTGTGGTAATGGGCTAATGTACAATGCTAAAAGCAGTTATTTACATGCAAAAGAAGCTAAAGACTTGGTACTTGGGTTTCAGTTCCCATTGAAAGCTTCTCTTGTAGACCTAGTTATAGGTGGTATGGATGCCTGTTTCCTGTTCATAGAGAAAATGCTGCGGAAGATGGTCTCAAATGTTATTATGTGGGGAATTCCATGGAAAGAGAAAACCATGAAGAGTCTTGTCATGAAAGTATCTAAAGATCAATGATGTCTACAATTGTGGGTAAGGTCTGAGTCCAAGGTGTCTGCCATTGAGGGCAGGTGGGAGTGAGGTTCTAAATTCTGGCAGTGTTCGAAATATCAGTATTGTGTTACGTATCACATCCTTGGGATACAGATATGTATCCGTTATCACAAGGGACATGACATTTGTATCGGGTAATTTATCGCGCTTTTTGGAAAAACATGGGAAAACAATGGGGAAATGGTTGAATTTTTCAGTGAAACTTTAAGGATCATTAAAAAAGACCTTAATACACACTTTTAAATCATAACATCTAAAAAAAGAAGTGCACATAATAGGTTTCCTTAGTATAGGGTCTTAAGCTATGCATTGTCTGACTGAACTGATGCAACTATATTCAAATTAAATGCATAACATTTAGAGTGTATGTGATGATCATTTCATCAAACACTTCTAAATACTTTGAAATTACTTTTAATTGATAGCTGGTTGAAGGGAAATTTCGAATATATATATAATTTTTATTTTCTAAAAATCGACAAGGACTTAACAAATAGTAGATTAGCCCTCATACATACTTGATTTCATGTTTGGAGTGCAACATTGCCAGCAATTTGGGAGAAATCGGGGAAATTTTGAATTTTCCCCAATTTTCCTCCAAGCGGACAACCTATACTCAGATTTCAAATTTACAGTCTGATGATCATTTCATCAAATACTCCTAAATACTTTGAAATTAGTCTCAATTGAAACCTATTTGAAGGAAAATTTTGAAAATAAAATAAAATTGGAAAACATGAAGAACCAATGGATATCGAAATCAAAAGCTCCAACTCCATGATTTTTCAGGCAAACATGAAGAACCATTGGATTTGTAACCATTTGACATTGATTTAACATAATTTCAACAAAAAAAGGATTAAAAATTTAAAATGCTCATCGAATTGAATATGTGGGATATATCGGCACTACCTGTGTGTTTCATATCGCAAAAGTGAGATACAAGATATATTGTGGGATATATCGGCCGATATCGTCAATATTTAAAACATTGAATACCGGTTTCAGGGGGTGTATCAGCCCAGCCACTGTATCAGTCAAAATCATTTAACCAAAAAATTACGGACAAAAAAAAAAAAAGAAGAAGAAGAAGAAAAGAAAAGAAAAAGAAAAAGGAAACTAATAGAAGGCACAAAATCTTGACTTCTTTGTGTTTTGAACATGTATTCAATGGTATAATGGACCATTCCTTAGTAAGAATGATTGCGGTCCTCTTGAAAGCTAACTTGTTGAGTCCTTGACTTCCAAATTTTTAGTGATGCTTATAGATTGATATAGCATATCAGCTGTCATCTTCATTATTTCATGCATAAAGTATAGGGTATACAGTATAGCCTATGGAGTCAACAGAATTATTATTAACAAGTAAGCAATACTATCATGATATCATTTAGCAATTAGCATCTTCATGCAGTACAAAGCATATGACATTCTCAATATACACTTGCTACTTGAGAGTTTAGAGACTGTTAAACTTAATACATATAAAAATAGCCTTGAAAATACAATCAATTAACAACCAATATGGTCCATTTTTATTCAATCATCAAATCCAGCTCAAATCTTCTGTTTTTATCTCCAAAACAAGCCCAGATCTTGTCAAAAATGGCTTTCAAAGCTTCATCTTAAGGTTAAAATGAAGAAAAAATTGTTACATGCATATCAACCCCTAAACTGATACAGCTCTATGGCCACTGACTTTTGGATTGGACCATTTCACCCCTGCTTCACATATCTTACCCGTATGGGCTGATATGCATATAAGATATGCCTGCATCGGCTGATATGGAAAGATATTTGGAACGATGGGCAGGAGGTGCTTGTAGAAGTTCAGCAGCATTGGGCCATCTTAAGCTCAATTTCAATGTACACTCCTTGGGGGAACTGAGCCCTCTCACATGAGAGGTATAGTCCAGAACAAGCAAGAGGAGATACTCATGGCATCCTCCAATCCCTGAGGCAATGTCCGTTTAAATGAGGAAACTATGGCTCTCGGGAGGGTTTCTGTTATTATTTTGTCTTGGGATGTTGACTCTTGTGATGTCATTAAGTGGGTACTTCAAAATCATCAAGCCCGGGGTAGGTTTTCGTATTGCATTTTTGCAATCAAGAATCATTGTTGAGTTGGTCATTTTTTGTTCTTAAATGTTCAAAGGGATGCTAATGAGATAGTTGATAATCCACAAACGAGGAAGTGGCAAGGGGGTCCCTTGCTATCGGTTCATCATACCCTCTCTTAATGCGGTTCCCTTTTTTGTTTTCTTTGTTTCTTTTAGAAAAAATTTTGGTAAAAATAAAGTAACATTTAGCCCTACTATTTTTGTGAGAATCACACGGTATATGTATGAATTTATTCAGATGGGACCAAAGTTAAACTATGGACCATTTTCCATAAGTTTCAAATCAGGTTGTCAGAACCTGATGATGATGGATCAATGGTGACCTGCAGTCATTAATAACCTCTAACCTATTGGAAGCTAAATGATTAGAGCTTAAAATTATATTTGTTGCAGCAAGTAGTTTCATTCCTCCATGACCATCACATCTCCAACGTTTTTTCTGTAGAATGAAAACATCTTCATTCATTGAACAGTTGAAGTTCTCTTACATCTGTCTGCAGATATCCAAAAATCTAAAATTCCCTAAGAAACTTTGCGTATATTAGTGCAGTGCGTCTTAGAAAAGATACGAATGTGGAAGAGATGGACTGAATGTGAAACATACACATCTGCAGCTTTACGTATATTAGTGCAGTGCGTCTTAGAAAAGATGCGAATTGTCTTTTTTCAAAGAAAAAAAACCAAAGAAGAAACCTTTGCAACATTTGCACAGACAATGAGGGAGAGTTCTGTCAAGGTTACAATAAAAGCCTAGAACAGTTTTCATGGAATCTATATAAATGAGTATTTACTGTTTAGAGGCACATACTGGATGACGACCAGAACAGATTTGTATTTGACCAGGTTCATCATCATCCAGAAGAACCGGACACACATAGTTCTGCAAATGGTTGAAGGGGTTAAAATGAAATATCATCCAGACAAGTTGCCAGCCCAAATACAAGTATAAAAGGATTAGATCCAGTCGAGGAGTGTATTATTAATGTACCTGATTTCTTGACAGAACTGCAAGTGAATGCAGGCAGTCCAAAGCAGCCAGGGCCTGGACAGCAGCTTGAAATTCGGCATAGTATCTACCAAACCCCAATAAAAAGTTATCCCATGTAGCCCGACAGGCAACAAGAAGTTCCTCCTTAGCAAGTGACAATCCATCCAAAGCACTAATGACTTCTGGGGGATGATAGCGGATGGTTTTCTTTGTACTATTGACCTTGGCCCAATTTGAAGGTACCCTTACATCTGAGGCCAACTGAAATTATAACTAAACTGAGTTTGCACTCTAAGAAGAAATATCATCATGAGAAAAATGAAACTGAACAAAATCTACGTAGGAAAAATAACATGGGGGCGAAGCATCTAGAGGATAAAATACAACAAATAGTGACATTTTATTTTTATTTATTTTTGACAAATTGACATGCAGGTCCCTCCATTTTTTGCTCGATTCCAAATACACTCCTCCCTTTGCAGTTTTCCTAAATAAACCCTTCCCGTTGTTGCCATCAAATAAAAAACACCCTCCACCCTCCCCTTATTCATAAGATGACAGATACTTCATTTTGAAAACAAAAATTTTACAGAGACAATTCATTGCGTGCATGCATGAGATCAAGGTTTGAAGTATCGTTTAAAACCAGAAGGTTATCACCCAATATGTACTAGTATCTTCCATGAACAATACTGTTATATTGGCCCGAAACAACTTGATACAAGGTGATACGGGGTGGGGTGATAAGGGGCTGTATCGGTGGTAAGTGATACAATACCCGATACACCGGTTTTAAACCTTGGTGAGCGGCAGTACAGACATGCCTAGCCCAAAGATCAGGCCTATCCATTCATCAGATGCCCTTCATGTGTACGACAACAATCCATCTTCAATGAACACATGTGGCTGATGATAAAACTTCAGAGACCATATTAACCTTATATGGAAAAGGAACGGGATCATTTAGAATGAAATAAAAAGAAAGGGTGTTAGGAATTGAGTAAAAATAGAGAGGGCTACATGGGCACCCAACTTCTGGTGATCCAAGTTGTTTATCTAGCCAGAACATCAGGGTATTGTACACACCGCCAAATCTTCCTATCAGAGGATCCTAACCATCCAATTGACCACAATGTTTAAAAAGAGGATCAACATTCAACTATGCACATTCAACAAGAAAAATGCTTCTATTTTGATCGTTAGGATCATCCAATGGGAAAGATTTCGAGGCATTGTTCATCTACAAGACTCATCAGATGAATAGTGTGGGTCACCGAAAGCTAGACCCTCCTATATGGTTGTTCAATGGAGCAAACAACGCCATTTGCCCAATTGACTATCATACATCTTCTCATAAATGCAACCTCGTCTCCAAGTGCCTGGATAGATCTTAGTCATTGAAAAGTGTAACTCATTCTCACCTCAACCCTTGTCTAGTAAATTGTGCACTGGCAATGCCTGTTTGTAAGGAACAATTTGAAAGTGACTAGATCATTAAGAACACACATCATAAGCTACGATTGGCCTCATGCAACCAAGACCAAGAATTGCACAAGAGTGAGATGGTTCAAGTTGAAGACTTCAAAAGGGAGAGGGGAAGGCCCAAAGGACGTGGGTGGAGGAAGCAAGAAAATGTTTTTGACAACTTATGGTTTAACTCATGAGATAGCCCTTGATAGAACGAAATACCATAACAGGATGGATTCGTGTAGCAAACCCCATTTCATTGGGATAATGATGACAATGATTTTAGAAGGGTGACAGTTCCGGCACGTGGATAGAACATTGATGTTCTTGATTGGAATTCATAGTAGTCATTGAAAGCTGCCAAAATGTTGACACTGAATGTAGCTACATAATGCTATTAGAGATGTTAGCATAAGCATGTCTTCTTTCTCAGATAAGTTGGATGTTGAAATATGGAATGCTTGTGTGTGGGTGACTGTGCACATGGGCAAGGATAAAGATGAAGGCAAACTTGGTAGCCAACTGAGGATCCAAACCAATTCCACAGATCCAATCAGATGACCAGAAATAAGAACCGATTGGACTACAGGGCCCACAAGTCCATCCAAAAGTCTTTTTAGGGTTTTCGTACCAGCCATAGCATTTGTTTGGGGTTCTCTACAACCACCACAGTCATTTACAGTGGTATAGATCATAGTAATTACAAGTTACATCTATTTTGAAGCCTTTATTAGTTTTAAATTCCTTTATTTGCAAGTAAGACTTGGCTTGGAATAGGAAAAGAAAGCTACAACCAGCACGAATAATCAACTTTTTCAAATTTAAATGGATGATCTTTACAAGAAACCCTGGACAAATAGGCCTAGAAATAGGAAAATGTGTATAAACCATTTTATGCTATTTGTTTACTTGCAACAAGCTCCTGAAGTATTCTTTGTAAGATAGAATCTTCTCTTTTATTGGCTACCTACTAGCAAGAAGAAGGCTGTCTTGGATAATCATCCACAGTCCATGATCAGGTTCTTTTTGCCAATATCCATTAGTTGGGATTATTTTTCAGTTTCCCTTGGAAAAGAAATATTTGAGCTTGCTTAGCAGAAGGATCCCTGCAACTAAGCTACAAGCATGTGGGCCCCTACTAAAATGAATTTAAAAAAATAAAAAATAAAAATCATTGTCTGTGACTCAGTTGTCCAAAGAAGTTGTCAGTGAATTGCCAATGCTTGGGGGAGGGGAGTGATTCATGAACCTTGGCGCCGGACTTCCCTGTGTGATAAAATTAATTGTTCAGTCTTCAAGGTTTGAAGTGTGTTTTCCTTTGTGCCTAACAAAGCTGTTGCAGAGGCTCTCTCTTTCGCAAGAGATGGTGAAGGAAGATCTTCTCTGCATATTGGGATTCAATCCCCTTGACCAAAAAATCCTTTGGTGTTCCTTAACTCCTTGGTTTGCTGTAAAAAAGAAAAACAATGAAATGACTTTCAAGAATTACCTCAATTAAGTGGGTTGACCCGGATACACTCATAAATTCCAAATTACGCATTCCAAGCTGCTTCCGGTAGAGACCAATCAATAAATCCAACTTCTCATTTGCTATCTGAACAGCTATCCGACCTCTAGCTACCTGTAAAGAAATGGTTAACTTTTACAAAAGTTCAAAAAAGAAAGAACAAATGGGAAATAGGCTTGGAAACAAAGCAATCTGTGCATACTTCTGGGAACTGGCCATTAGAAGCAATGAATAAGTTCTGTAGATCCCCCTGAGTGGCAGCTTCCTTGTTCAATGCAGAGAGAAGTTTCACAGCATGACTAGTTATTGTGGACGATGAGGCTGTCAAAATCAACCTTCTCAATAAGGAAGACTGCACAGTCTTCCCTGGCACTATCCAATCGTTGTCCTGATCTTCAAGGTGAAGTTGCTGAAGTTGCTTTCCAGCAGACAGAATAGCATGAATGACTGAGATGAACTGTAGCATTCAATCATCCAAACTTTGAGCATTTGTAGAAAAGAGGGGCGCATAATTGTTAACACCTAGTTGCCACGACTCTGTGTGTGTGTGTGTGTGTGTGTGTGTGTGTGTGTGTGTGTGTGTGTGTTCAATCTCTGCGACATCCAGGTAGGGCTGTTAAGGAGCCGGGCCTCAAGCTGTATTTTGAACTGTTTGAGCCGAGCCTATTCAAATTTTTGCAGTTGCTAGGCCCAAGCCCAGACCATTGACAGCCCTGTATCCTGGCATTGGTGGACCTAAGGAACACTGATTGATCCAACAGACAAATTTGATCAGCCTCCAACTATTAAGCATAACAGACAATCCCTGAGGTTAGAAGTCCTGGACTTCTAGTGCTGTTGATTTTGTTAGGACTTGGGCATCAAATTTTTAGAGAAGGGGAAAGAATTGTTCCTCACTGAAAGCAGTAACTGTTTGGTCCAACTTCCACTAATTTTTCCTGGTGTTATTTGTTTCCTTTTCTGAAATACAAGTTCATTAGGACCAGATCAATTCATGATCAAGGATCTAAATATTTTCTGATATGTATAATATTTCCCAATACATAGTAATTTTCTGATATGTTGGCACAACATATTTTCAATACATATTGCCAAGAAGGCACTGAAATGGATTCAAATTCACCCCAATAAGGACAGTCTGTATCATCCCGCATGCACTAATACATATTGGTTTTGGCCATCCAATATGTGCACGATACTGATATTTTAAACACTGTTGAGGTTGAACCACTAATTCATGTTCTTTTCAGTGATCACAATTCACATCAACTGAAGTTGTGGCATGCCAGAGACTGTCAACAAACATACTACCTATTTTTCTTTTCTTATCCCCTCAAATTTTTATTGATCTTTTTTATCACTAAAAAAGAAAATAAAAGAAAAAATAGAAAAGAAAATAAAAGAAAGAAATAAAAGAAAAGAAAGGAAAAGCTTGATTGGTTAATCTCATCTATTAACTCGATGTTCCAATTCCTTCCCTTTTTTAACAAACTGGTTTCTTATCAAGAGAAAGACTCCTTTTCTCGGGAAGGAACAAGCAGACACTATTCACAGAGGCATGCACAACTTAAATTGGAATGTACCTTCTAGAATAGGGGGGAAAAACATAGCTTAAATGTTATGAACCAGCACTAGGTAGAATGACAAAATTCAATACAATAGATCTCACGCACGCACACACCAAGTAGAATGACAAAATTCAATGCAATATCTAGGCACACACCGCTGGTTGATGCCTGCATATGGTAAATGATTCAATTCAAATGCTTTCACCAAAACTATAGTGAAAATGTTCTCAGCAAATCATTTGCGGATCCCACCACAATGTGTTGATGATATCCACTCCAACCATAAGACACGCGGCCCCTTGTTGGGCATGGGCCCAAAAATCATGCCAATCTGTGATTCAGGCAGGCCACAAAACAGGGAAATAGCTGAGAGGGAACACCTGCCCTTGATTTCGCAGAGGGCTGTGTTATGTATATGCCATCCAGTCCATTCAGCTTAAGCATCCGCCCCACATGAAGTGATCCTGCGGCCACTAGGCTGTTCTGACACTCAGTGAAAACATTTGCATTGAATCATTTCCCTCGGTTGATGCAGGACATGAAATTCAAGTATGATGTGCAAGATTTTCAGGCTTTAGATTACACTAGTTTAGAAACAGTTACAAAAAATTTTACATCCCACACAAAAGTTCAAGCACTCAATCAAGGGGAATCGTATGCGAATCCAGACCTACACATACTGGGGCCAGATCAATCAAAATTATAGACCAAACAGCAATCAAAGGAGGGTAAATTCATCCACACGTGCACAGAAATAATTCCCCTAATCCAAGGGATTCTAAAATTTCAATTCGGGGAACCCTAAGGTTGAAGAAAGGGCATAAAATTGGAGATTTGAATAATTTGGAGTTAGGTTTAGGGATTTTGAGTGAAAGAGAGGAGAGATACGAACCAAAGAAATACCGCACGTATGAACAACAGCAATGGCTGAAACGCACGTGCGTGTGATCTCGGACACACGTGTGTGGGGCCCATTATTCAAAAAAAGCCAACTTGGCCCTGGTTGGCCAGGGGTGGACTCCAAAATCCCCAAATTTCAGCACAATCCGATGCACGGTTTGTGCATGGTGCTTCGTCAAAGTTTCAACCCTCTTGCAGGGCCAGATTCTGAAAATCTGCTATAAAGAGAAAAACGGCTACAAATATTGATGGATTTGCAGATGGAATGCTTATAAGAGAAAAAAAAATATGGATGGTAGAAAGTTGGGGCGGATTGGAATAGGTGTGGCTTCGCAC
This sequence comes from Magnolia kwangsiensis, assembly GCA_037074715.1. Classification (NCBI taxonomy): domain Eukaryota; kingdom Viridiplantae; phylum Streptophyta; class Magnoliopsida; order Magnoliales; family Magnoliaceae; genus Magnolia; species Magnolia kwangsiensis. The sequence continues at coordinate 93,655,469 of CM073588.1, read as the reverse complement.
TACGGTAATCAGCCATTCGAGGAAAGGGAGGGTTTCACACCCAAATGAATCTTCACAACTCAAAAATTTAGAGAAGCAGAAAAACGCAGTAATTTTATTAATCTTCATTGAGAAAAAAGACTACAAGGGGTGTCTATTTATAATAAAAATCTATACTCCAAAACTCGCGCCATGTGCGCACCCTATTATTTGGAGACGAAGTGATTAAAAATAACAATTAATCAAAGCAATTTAAATCGTCCATGATATTCCTAATAATAATAACAAGCAAAACCCAAAATACTGGATCATCTCGAATAGTGGGCCACGATCATGAGATCCCATGGTGGGATTCACATGACAATCGGGTCCACTCCAAGGAACCAAAACACAGTGCCCTAGCTAGGGAGCCTCCCATGGACGTCGTCATCAATCCAGATCGGTGGTAGGGCCCTCCTTGCGTACGTGTGTAGGGGGCGTGCATGTACACGTGATGTCCCCATCATCGGTAGATACACAAACATAATCAGCTCCCTATGCGCACATGCATTTGTGTGAGGGGAGAGAGAGAGAGAGAGAGAGAGAGAGAGAGATGTTCAATATGAACCATTTCCTTTACATGCTCTTTTGTGAGCCATTCACAGGGTCTTTCAATCTCGAAGATTGTTTTGGTAATCAACCATCCACTGTGACCCATCATATAAATGGTTTGGGTCATTGCAAAATGGCCCCAGATCCAAAGACTACAGTCCTAAAGTATTTACCAAAAAAAAAAATTAATAAAAGAAAAAAGTGATATGTTGGGATGTATTTTTGAGGGGCTAAGTATGAACTTGGCCCATATCAAATAATTTCATGGGTTTAAGTGATCTGGGCAAAATCCACCCCTCCCCCATCGTCTGGCTTTTAAAGGGAGCAGGCAAAATTCCAACTGTAGACTCACTGTAAATTACGTAAATACCCCCTTTAATTAGGCTATTAAAAAAACTTCCCATATCTTCGACTAATGCAAATTTTTAGACCTAATTATGTGAAATCTTTGCCCTAAGATAATCACATCATACAGAAATGAGAGTGTTTATTACCTTCAACCGTTACATTAAATAGTTAACAGTCCTTGTAGTTAACCAAGAAATTTTCAGGACAAAAAAATGGCCATGAAAGGAGTAGCAGATTCACAAGATTTTTTATTGAGTTTTTATTTTTTGAACTTAATTCACAAGATTTTCATGGTGCCTTAAAATCATTGGCCACTTTTGGGGACAAAAACATTAGGGCATGCTCGTTATTTGTGGGTTAAAAATGACTGTAAAGAATGTCTGCTTTGATCCATGAAATAACAAGAAACCCTACCAGGGTTTTACAGAAATAACCCAATAAATTTCCACAAAGAGCCCATTTCTTTACCCCTAATAATTTGGATATTTCTCCAGGCCAATTTCATTTGAAGTGTTAGCAAATAACCAGCCATATTAACATGCATTGTCGAAGTAAGAAATATCAATAAAATGTAATATAAAAATACATCCATATGTGATGTAAACAGATCATTCATTACCTCTACTGGTGTAGCTGTTCGATGGAAAATTCTTGTTATACCACGCTGAATGTCCGGCGACCTTCCCAAGGTGGTTAAAACTGAAGAAAGCAGATAATCAACCTCAGATTGAGTGATCGGACTACATGAACCTTCCTCATCAAGAATAACAACATCCTGTGAAACTCTACATGGCCCCATTGACTCCGCAATCTCGGAAACTGCATCGAGACGAGCAGATATCGAGTTTCTATCACATAAAGGGTGAGTAACCTGCATACAGCATATCTCACACGTCAACCAGAAAATGGGGAAATTTTTTGACAGATTGACACACAAGCACACACATGCACACACACACATATATAGACATCTTACCCAGTGTCTAAGAAGCCTTGAGCCAAATGCTGTAAGTGTGTGATTCATAGACTGCAGCAAGGATCCATTCTCAGAACCATCAGAGTTGTTCTTCAGAACCTGAAAGATCCCATCAAGATAATCTTTAGCATAGAAGGAAGTCGTAAAGAATTCGACTAAATAATTGAAGAATTAAAATTTCAACACTGAACGTGAAGGAGTGGGTGCAAGCATCTAATGTATTTTTCTCCGATCAATTTCTCACATTGTGGTCAGAGTTGTAGGGGGTCTGTTGATTGTTTTTTATTTTATTTTCTTTTGTATTATTTGGCTCCAGCCTTTCTTAATAAAATGATTGTGTTCAAAAAAATCAACACAAGATATTACTACAGCAATACAAATTACCTCTAGTTGTTGAAGGGCATTGGCTGATAGGGTCATTTCAGCTTTGCTAGAAAAAGGCCGAAATGAAGCGCCCAAACACAATATCCTTTCAAAACCAAACTGCTTAAGGTAACGAATGGTTAAGGCCAGTGCCTGGACAGCTAATTCTGGCATGGCCATAATTCCCTGTGAACATCGTGAAATCAAGGTGAGATATGATGCTAAAGAGTAAACTTAAGAACCCTAAATCTAACGCTCCCAGAAGAGGAAAGGGGGATTAGACATGAGAGTTTATGAGCTAATCTAATTAAGTCCTACATCAGGAGCAAACTCGGCCAAGCTTACAGAAGCGATTAGCTTCTAAAGCTTATAATGGAGGTTTTCTTGCAATTAATAAACAATAAAAGAGTATCTAGTGGAGATTTTGTCACAATGAGTGAAAACACCAAGACCACCCATTAACAGAAGAGTTAATCTAACTAACAAGTATCTTATCAAAATCCATTCCATAAACAGAAAACTTATGCATGGCAATGTTAAGAATATCAAGATGTGAAGAAACCAACCCAGTGCATAGCAATTAGCATACCTCAATCCCGAGAAGATGCTTCTCCTCTTTTGAGGTTTCAGCATTTTGGCTGTGAGGTTCTAGCTTCATAACATCTTCACTTATGTTCTCATATAAAGACATCACTTCAGCGAGTGCTCCACCATCTTTAAAGGAATCACCTGAAGCACGCTCAACTCGGACATTGGACGAAGGTCCAGCATAGGCCAATAGCAACTATCAAGAAACGTAGAACGGTTGATAATCATACTTGAAAAATAAAGCAATAAAATAGCAACAATGACAACAACAACAACAACAACGAGAAATTATCCTATGCAAACTCATTTGCATCAGATTATTGTGCAGCCATAAGTCTCAGGCTCATGGCTAGTAGGATCCTCAATCTACACCATCCAGATGATAGGGCCCAGCATTGATATAATAATTGTAAGATACCAACACAACATAGCTAAAAAGTCACACCAGTAGATTATTCTCACTTCCTCAAAGGCCAGCATTTGGATGGTTAAAATTTTAACCGTCAGCTTGCAACCCACACTTGGACTGTCAGGATCATCTGATTGGTGTTCTGGGATGTAAGAGTGCCATGCCGTGCCAGATAGACATCCGACACTTGATAGTTTAACCATTCGTGTGTACAACACATTTAACTGCCGTGGGTACAACACAGGAAAATTGAACCATAATATGAATGGAATGGTTTTCGTGGGATCATTCCCTAATAGAAAAATATGAAAAACAATGTCCATACATATAGCTTAATTATTTAGATCCAATATGGGTTATACACAGGGCCTCGGACTTCCATGCACTAGACAACCATGGACATTAACACAAGTTGGTGTGTCTACATCTACAAGACCACAACCATAAACATGACACACTATAAGATATGGACTGTTCATCTGGAGGGCCGTAACACAGAAGGGCATGGTAAAACTCAACTTTTGGATGATCCAAACATCCAATCAGAGTTCTGTTCACCTAAAGTTGACCAAAACTCATATTGTATTTAATGTTTCACTCATAGGCCACCAATCAGACAGGACCACACGTTCAAGGCAACTCTTGAATTATGACATCTCTACGGTGGGATGCACTTGGATGGGCAGGCACATACACCTGCCATGTGAACCAATTATCAGTTCATCAGGAATTATATGATCCTAAACCTGAGGATATCCTTGAACATTTAGTCAGTACAACAGGACAAATGTTTGGCCTTCCTATCTAGTGAAGATTGTCATTGTATTAATTTCCTCAAGAATCTATTTGCACGCTGCGAATCGAAGGGTTGGGATTGTTCCATTGGAGAGATAACTAGGCACAATACATCCACGGTGGGCTTGGGTATGGATCATGAACCTGTAGTTAAAGGGAAGGCAGACGCACATCTCAGGCATTTAGGCCACATGCTCATTTGAAAGCTAAGCAGGGCAGGGAGACCACCATAGGTGTGCGTCTAGGTGCAAATCTCGTAAGCATGCATGTAAACCGACAAAAGATGGGAAGTGCCACTTATGGGAAACTCAAATAAGGTGTACTTTGGACATTCATAGTCATTAAGGCGAACCCCTCTAAGCGCTTTCCCCCTCATGTCAGATCATAATAAGGTTTCTACAATATTAGAATGACAATGAAATGTGGTCAATGGTCATTGACTCATGATCTCTACCTGATTCATTTGAATGTTCAATGACTCATGATCACTGTCTGATTCGTTTGAATGGTCAGTGACTCGTGATCATTGCCTGATTCATTTGAATGCTATTGTTTTATGACTTGATTCTTTCTGTAGTTCTTTCAGTAGTTTTGTAGAATCTGAATTGCATAATTGGAATTATTACTTGATTCATTGAAATGTTCAAGTAGATTTGAGTATTCAGAGAGTGGTGTCTAACTATTTATCTAATCAACATCATCATCATCATCATCATCATCATCAAAGCCTTATTCCAACTAAAGGGGTTGGCTATTTAAGTATCTAATATACAGTGTGTGTGTGTGTATATATATATATATATATATATATATATATATATATATATATATATATATATATTAAAAAACACTTCTATTTACTGACAATCAAAAAAAAATTTAGAGCTAAAACTATTAAAAACATCAATATACATTTAAATGCATCATGAATGATATAAAACACATTAAAAAGTTTGAGCATGAAGTATGCAGGCATCGCCGGCAACTTTGGTCGGCCTCAACCAGAACCGGACTGGCCCAACCTGAAATGTTGGTTGGGTAGGGTTGGGTTGAGGTCAGGTTGGGTTGAGCCCAGGCTAGAAATGTCGGGTGGGCTCGGATTGAGGTCTCCGGCAAGCCAATCCAACCCGAACCCAACCTTATATTACTTATACAGTATAAATTGTTATATTTGATGTATGTATAGTATATGATACAAAATTACTAATATAGTATAAGATACTAAACCCTTGGCCCAACCCAACCCGAGATGGATTGGAGATGAGGATATAATATGTTGGGTTGGGTACGAGTTGGGTAAGGCCACAGGTTAACCCAACTTGATATTGAATTGGGCTCAGATTGACCATCAACTGGATCTAGCTGATTAAAGATCAGGCAAAAGAAATCATCCAATGGGACTGTGGGACCCATAAATTCAGTCGCACGATGATTTCACCTATATATATATATATATATATATATATATATATATATATATATATATATATATATATATATATATATATATATATATATATATATATATATATATTGTGTGTGTGTGTATCAACGAGTGTGTTTGGCTTCAGTATAAATCCTACACCCAAATACAGCCACACACTTGCACAAGAGTCACACAGATACAGTTTAGAGAAAGCTGATTTGAATTTTTAATCAGTAATCTGATTTTATTATTATTTTATTTTTTTTTGCAAGAACGAAAAGGAATAGAAGAGAGAAAAAAACGAGAAGGGAACACAAAAAGGGGCACTAACAGATATGAAGCCTGAAGAAAATTTGAAGAAATAAAACTGCAAAACAGCAGCCCAAATAGTATTTATCTCCTGTCGATTATAAAGAGACTAGACTTTGAAGCTGCAGATTGTGCAAGCTCATCTGCAGCACTATTTGCCTCCCTTTTGACCTGCAAAAAATGACATAGGCTGACTGCTACTAATATCCCAAGTTTCTTCACAAGAGTCACACAGATACTCTTCGGGGAAGAAGGCCCAATTTGATCAAGGAGGTATTTGATTGGAATTGGGATCTCTGGCAACACTAAACGATCTTATATACTAACTGGTCGCATAAATTGCCAATTAAAAAAAAAAAAAAAAAAAAGTTGCTTAAATTGAAGGTTACCAACCAGGTGGCATATCCAGCCCATGAGACAGCATATAGAGATCACCAATCCGAATTGGATTCTTTAGTTGCTGTTTTAGTTTTCTTATTTAGAATATTTAATATTTTTATTAGTCATTTGAGTGGTATTAGCCCACTTCTAGTGGATCATTTGGAATTCAATCTTCAGTGGTTTTGCATGAAATAGAGATTTGTGTAAAAGCTATAAATACAGCAATGTGTGCAGAGTAAAGAGGGAAATAAAGAAACTAGTGAAAAGTCAAAATCCTACTCAATTTCCCTTTCTATATATAACCAGATAGCCCTAGGGGCTCTCCAGTTTGTAGAAAACCCTTATTTCACATATACAGTTTGTACATAAATCCTAGAATACCTCCTGATTGGACTGTGGGGATTAATCTTTTATTGGGACCATCCGATTGCATTTGTGGGCCTCGTAATCCAATCAGACGCCATCTTTGGCCTCAAAGATCAATCTGCTAGCAGTGGAGTCCACTTATGAACCCTTTCTTTTTATGAATGCATCAATGTACTTCCTCCCTTACTCTTATCTATGCTGTTGTTTTCAAATGGCTTGATTTGTAAACAACATCAACAGGTCATTTCCACAGGAAATCCATCAAATTGGTAAAAAAGGAAAAAGAAGAGGGAAAAAACACCTTCTCTGTCTGTGCAGAAACTGGCTCCCCCAATAGAATCTCTGCAGGTGCCAAGCTCAAAACAACTGACTCAAGCACAGCTCTCGTCACCCCATCATTGAACTCCCCATACATAAACTCTCCTGTCGAAATCTCAACCCCAATTAGCCCAACCTTCACATCAAAATTGCACTCCACACCACAATCCCTGTTCTCCACCAAAGCACCCTTCTCCACTACACAAACCAGATAATTCCCTCCTTCTCCCCCTCCTCCCACCTCTTCAGCTGCTGCTTCCAGCGTTGCTCTCGTATACAATGCTGACAACCCCCGCGCAAAAGGGCCAGCCCGGTTTGACCCATGGGACTTGATTGTGGCTGTTTCAGTCTGTTTCACAACTCCAACCTTGTACCTGTTGGCGACGGCTATAACAAATAAATTTTATTTTATTTTTTGAAGGTTCATAATTACTGTAAATGGGCAATGGCAAATCACAACAGGCGCTGCATAATTCGTATTGTGTTTATTGTCAGTATGGTTGTGAGGGCATGAAATGGCTAGTGTGTGCCAAGCAGGAAAATTTTTATAATTCCACAGTGCATAAATTTACGAAATTCTATGTAAGCGATGGTCATGCCCAAGTGTTTTAGTTTCTATTCTAAATGGGATAGCTATCATTGCCGAATAAAGTAAGCACATAGGATTTACGAAATCAACGCTTCTCCTCTCTACATCAATCGACAATGACTGCTCTACTAAAAGAAATGATCCTTTATCCTCTACAAAAATGCATGTACGATCTTTTCCTTGAATGTTGATTAGTTCATTATATTGGAGAAATGCTTGGAGGAATCATGAAAGGACGGATTGAAGAGGCAACTCATGGAACGTGTCCAATATGGAAAACTTATGTGATATTTGGGCCACTTGTACGGTGCGACCCACCATGAACATGCTCCGCCCAAGAATTTAGCTGGCCCACTCATCAAGTGGGTTACAAATGCAACAAAGAATGTTGGTCATCTTTTTTCACTCCAACCATCTCTTTTTTGCATGAGGAATTATCGGGTCTTTTGGTGAATTGCAATGTGAATACTGTCCTAGTGTGCCCATTCCCTAGAAATGGGCCCCATGGTTTTGTCACTAGGCCATTGAGAAAATGGACCCCATAAAAGTTGAGGGTTGGCCAAAAATATTCCAGATTGGAATATATCCTAATCATCCCATCTTTAGCCTATTTATGAACTGTCTCTATGTTCTTTCCTTAACCGTCTCTATGCAGTCCACTGATCAAAGGGTAGGATCTTCCACCCTGGGAGATGTTTGCGGCAATCCGGATACAGGGTGAGGCCCCATGAGAACAACGAACCATGGGGCCCACTTCCATGGACTGCCACATCAGCCCAGCATTCACTTGATAACATGAACAGCCTGGTGGGCCCCACCGGGTCAGGGGCACAGATCAAAATTCCAATAGGAGAAACTGAATTCCTCTAGCCGAAACACCTAACAGTACCCAGCGGTGACAAGGCGGCGGATATGGAACTGGAGGCGGAACGTCGGGATGCTCGCAGTGAGAAAGCTGTGGTCCACATGTGCCTGGATCCCCAAGACCTTAGCGGCAGTCTCGGCATCAGTGCCGAAGAACCGGTACTTGTACCCGACCTCGACCATCAGGAGGACATCAGGGTAGCGGGACTTGAGATCAAGCACCTGCTGCTCCAGTGGAGTGTACTTGCCATTGGCAGTGGCAGTGGCAGTGGCAGTGGCAGTGGTGGCGCAGGGGGAGGAAGAGGATGGGGAAGGTTCTAGAAGCTTCTGGAGGAATCTTTGGTTGAGAGAGGAGGGTGGAGGAGGTGGAGGGGGAAGGGTTTTGGGCTTTTTGGAAGGGGGAGGGGTTAGGGATAGTGTTTTTTCTAGGGTTTTGGAGCGTTTGGAAGGAGAGAAGGAGACGGTGGCGGAGATCTTGGGAGGGTTTGGAGAGGGAGATTGACAAGGAGAAGGTGATTGAGAAGAGGGGTTTGCTTTTGGAGCGAAGAAGCGAGAAATGACTTGCTGCTTCTGCTTTCCCATGCTGTCGATGAATTAGGCCGAGAGAGGAGAGTGAGTATTTATAGGGGTAGTGCATTTTCGCGCGCTTTTCTGGTGGGGATTTTTGCCGGGCTATCGTCCGCCGGGAGGTGCGTAATGCGCATCCAACCCGGCTGAATTGGAAGCGGATTGCGTACCGAGTAAACTGTGTGGGGCCCACTTTGGACATATGTGCCTTATCCACGCCGTCCATCCGTTTTTTCAGCTCATTTTATGATGTGATCCCAAAATTGAAGCATATCAAAACTTCAAATGGACCACACCACCCGTTGAAACCTCTTTAAGGTCTGCGATGGTGTTTATTTGTCATCCAACATGTTCATTTCTTTGCACTGACCTGGATGAAAGAGAAAACAGGGATATCAACTTGATATAAAGCCCCTGTGTCTGCAAGAAGTTTTCAAGGTACATATTAAATCCACACTGTTTCATGGGATGTGGTCCACTTAATATTTATATATGCTTTAATTTTTTTCAGGTGACCTGAAATGATATGGTTAAATGTATGGACGAGGTGGATAAGATATATAAAGCACTGATTAACACAGTACGCTAGTTTTAACGCCATTTTAAAACATATGCATTGCAGTTAGGGGTGTGCACGACTCGAACCAATTCGGGCTTGGGCCAACTATTAGTTGACCCTAATTCGAACTCAGCCCGGTTTAATCAGCAGCTCAGTCAATGCCTCTGCAGCATATTTTTTAAGTACATAGAGTTTACTTTCAATTTTTCACGTTATGTAAAGTAATAACATTAGTTTACAAGTATTTTATAAAATACTTAACAGGCAATATAAAAATCAAAACACAAGGGTATTTGTTTCATATTCATACCTTCCTCACCACTACTTGACACTTCATTGAGTCATTTCTTCGAAAACTTGTTGAACAACATCAATATCAAAATAATCAAGTCATCGATCCGAATTGGGTTCAATCTGAGTTCAGTTGAGCTCGGGCAAGCTCAAACTTAGCTCGAAATTTTTTCAAGCTCAAAAAATCAGCTCTACTCGCTCAAACTCAATTTTGAATCGAGTCGAATCCATCTTTTGGAGTCAAGTCGAGCAAGCTAACTAAGCTAACTCAATTCGTGTACACCTTGTAGCATTTTTAAGCCAATCTAGACACACAAAATCAATGATAGGATGAAAAGAGACAAAAATTAGAATGGTGAGAATATTAGCCATCCGATCTTACCTTGAAAGGTGTACTACTAATGTAGAGCAGGTCGCGGACAGTTTCATGGCCAAGATGGATCAAAAAAGGACCAGTCAACGACAAAAGTGATCCGGACCGTTTGACCTTAGATCGTGCGTATCTCGCAATCCGGGATGAGTTATCTGACATAAAATATATGATTTTGAGGTAGAACGAGCTACTTTAGCCAACCAACCCCGCTGCACCGAGTTGCGCAGCCTGGATTTGCTAGAAACTCCTGAATCGATGGTTGTTTCCCTGTTTTATTTTTGTTTTTACTATAAATATTAAGTTTTTGTTTGAGTATAACTCTTCATCCGTTGGCCTTTAGGAGTTGTGTCCAACGTGAAAAGTGTTTAGGATAATTAGGAGAACGGTTTGGTGAAGCCAAATAGGACACTATTTTTGACCAAAAACCTTGCGCACTAGTAGACATCACGACCGTCTATAAATAGTCTCTGTGAGGAGTCTAGAAAAGCTCTATCGATTCAAAGTAGTTATCCTTGAAGAAGACGGTGATTGACCTCATCACATTCATCCCTGTGTCAACCACTTACCATTTTTTATATAAAGATGGGGGCAGATTTGGGCTGTTTATGCTAAAATGACTTGGGCGGGAAAGTAATGGAGCCATGCAAGCGAAACCCAACCAGGGCCATGTGCTAAGCTGTTAGGTCCAAGCCCAGCCCAAATGGCAAACTCGTTTGAGATCCAGGCCAGCCATAAGGTGGGTCCCACTCTGAAGGTGCTCCACCTGAGAATTGCGCTGATGAACTCATCCAACAGGCCCATGATGTTAGGAACGAAATTTGTTTTGCCCATCCATCGGTTTTGTGCTCAACTCAAGAGTTGGGTGGGCCTGATTTCTTCTCAAGGTCATCTACATTGTGGGGCCCATCTGATAGACGGGCTGAGATTGGATCTTGCACGTATGTGATACTGGCACATGAGTGGCGTACGGGTGGCATCTCTTATACATGATTGCAGGCTTACCCCCCCTCAATTCCCATGTCGCAAACGAGCCGTTGATTTATGTCCAAGTGCAATCAAGCCAAGGATTTGAGTCCAAGTCCAGCCCAGATTGGGCCCAGGTGGAGTTAATCAGCTACTGGTTGGGCTATGGTTGCCTTTGGCCTGGATTTTGAACTGTTTGGGTATGGGCCCATTCAAAAATTTCAATTTTGGCCCGATCCGGCCCATCAACAGCCCCAGCTACAAAGGTCTAATATTGACACGTGTCTCCAAGCAAAGGCCTTGGTGCTCAGTCCAGACCTGGCTCAAAGCACCATGGACCAAGTATCGAAAATCGGTTCGACAGGCAGGCAGGCTGGGCCTAGGCTCGGGCCGCTATTGGCATGGGGTTGGACCTATACTTGAAATCTAGCGGTGGCAGTGGATGGATTTTGTGAAAATACACTAGCATACATGATCGAAACAGGTAAAGTAAATTTACAAAAGAAAAGAAATAAAATAAAACATTTATAAAAAAAACTTTAAAAGTCAAAATTAAAATAAGAAATAAGAGGCACAAAAATTTATATTATTAGATAATATGCTTGAAACAACAACATAAAATCTTATTCTTCATTACAACAAGCCAAGTCAGAGATACAAAGCTTTCTTCTATAAGAACTCTCTCACTAGGACTTGTTTAGAATGTGGAATTAGGTAATATGGAATTTCATTTGAATCCATGCAGATTCCATTCAACGTTTGGAAACGTACGAAAGAATTAGATTAATCTAGGTATCATATATAATACTCCCAATAATAAATACAATAGGATTTCTAATGTATTCAGAAATCCACTACAGCTATGGGCCCACATTGATGCATGTGTCTTATTCAGATGCATCATTTATGTGTAAGATTTTAGTTCCTTATGTGATACACTGATCGACATTGGTTGTGAGTCTAATCCATTGATTACAATTTCATTCTCCACTAAACATAAGTTTATCTTAATACAATTTACTTTTTTTTCAAAATAAGAATTAGATCCGAAATGTGGAAACCATGGGATTGGATAATCCATATACCTTTGTATTTATGTATTTACATAGATGCAATCATTGTGCAATAATAATGTATAATGTTAATTCTATCGGATACTATTACATATCTTTTAATCTCATGAACCAAACAAGCCAATAAATACTTTAGAAGCTGGTTATACTCTCTGCTTATACTCTTTCACACGCTATCATAAAGAGAGTAGCTAAGAGAAAGTTACCACTGTAGACCCCACCTTTTATCCAGCGTCTCTTATGAAGAATTCAAAACTTATCTTTCCAACTTAGACCTTATACGTACGGACAGAGCATTTAAAGATGAAAATACCACTGCTTACGCTACCTGTGGCTATGATTATAATCCATAGCTATAGGTCAACAGAAATGAAAAATTACTTTAAAAAGTAGGAGTATTTCATCCTCAAATGCTCTATCCATATGTACAAGGTCTAAGTTAGAAAGATAAATTTTGAATTTATCATAAAAGATGCTGGATAAAAGATGCGGCCTATAGTCGTAATTTTCTGAATAGCTAAAAAGCTGTGAAACTAATTTCAACATACACATGCAAGAAGGGAAGTAGGACAGAAAACTGTATCGAATTTATAGACATAGCTCCATCCCCACCTACAATATATTCCTGTACCGAACTAATCATACACCAATGTTATTTACGGCGAAACCGGTTTCTATTGGGCATTACATACAGATATTTTCCACCCAAATACTTTCCAAGCTTCCAGACAGGCCTGTTCCTAGGAAATTTTCCATGCATATACCATCCATGACATGGAACCCAATATGCTATAGATCACCTAATGATGGGCCATCAAATGTGTAGGATTTTCCGTCCTCAAAGATCTTAAGCGCATGGGCCATCTACAATTTGGAGCCCATCATGTTAGGGTATAAGATATGCATGTAATGTAGTTGAAAATGTAATGAAATTACACGCAACAAGTTTCTATACTGTAGCCCTCAAATTATCATGGTATCAAAAATTCATCTTTGATCTTGGCCATTGAAATAAAATCATTTCATCATCTTCAAATCGAGCGGTGGCATTGGATGGATTTTGTGTAAGAGACAACCACGGGATAAAAATAATAATAAAAAAATCTAGCCATACATTTCTTCCATTTTGCGTAGCTCACATGGAGGAGTGAACTAGCTTAATTTTTAGTGCAGAAGATCTAATCAATGCGGCCCACCTGATGAAAAGCTCTTGCACATGCATGTCTACCATTTTTGCTCCAAAGGGCATATCATTCTCACAAAAGTTTGATATAGGCATCTGTAGCCTTGAAGAAGTTTGTTAGAATTTGAGGTGTATAAAGACTCTAAATCTCTTGTTTGGTAAGAATGATAAGGACTCTTATGAGGGGGACTTCAGACACTGATGCACAACTCATGAAAGTTGGTTTTTTACTTTTTTTTTTTCACATACACATGAAAGATAGTTTAATTATTACTTTTATTGTTTTAAATACCATGATTGGGTATCATGGTTGATACACATGCGCTTAGAAATTAAAATTGTGCATGTAACCTGCATGGACTTAAACTTTACTAAGCCCACACATAGATGAAATAAAGCTCATGTACATGCCACACATGTGCCACCATGGCATGATAGGTGGGAAATCCAATCCACACATCCAAACATACGGTCCTACAACATAATCCATTGAGAAGGGTGTGGGTCGAGCTTTATTAGCCACTATGATGTATGTGTCTTAGCCATGCGGTCCGTACATTTTGCCACCTAATGGTTAGAAATGAGGCAGATCCAAAGCTCAATTGGACCACACCACATGAAATAGTGGGAATAATGACACTTCTTATTGAAACCTTCTTAAGGCCCATCTTAATGTTTATATGCCATTCAACTTGTTTATAAGATCACATAAAGTTAAATGAAGGGATGACAAAAATAGCAGCTTGTTCCAAAACTTTTGTGGGCTCTAAGAAAACTTTTAGGGTAGCCATTCAATCCAAACCGTTATTTTGGTGTGGTCCACTTGAGCTTTGCATATGCGTTGCTTTTGGGTTGTTGCCTAAATGAGCTTAAAAAATGGAAATACATCATGGTGGGTCTAGGTCACCTCCTACTCCTGGGATATTCAGGCACTGCAGGCAATCTGTGTCCCCCTACCGGAAGTACCAGTTGATCCAATGGCTCACTTCTTTCCAATATTAGGGTCCACATTTTGAGTGGACCAAATTATTTTTTTGAGAAAACATGTAGAAGGTTAGACCAACCTGATGGATGGATTGGATCTCGCATCTGTGACATACTGGCACATGTATGACATGTGCACGAGCTTTATTGCACACGTGTGTGCACTTAGCAGAGATCGAGCTTAAGTTAGAAACTTAGAAAGCAGAAAATGTGGGACCCATTGTTCATGGGTTATTTTCCCAATATTTATTTGAATGAATAATTCAACCATCCATTCATGTATAAACTTAAGAAAGAAGAAAAATTATTTTTATTTTTTAGCAGCTGTCCATTTCTTATGTAAACTGTAGAACGCCTGTGGAGTGAAATTGCCTAATTTTTAAGCCAGAAGATATAAACAGTATGGCCCACCAAATGAAAAGCTAAGATCTCACACACGTGCACCATATTGGCTCATATAGAAAGTTCATCCATGGAATGAGTGCCTGGGTGTGGATGAACAGAGATCCACACGCGTGGACTTAGAAGTTGTGGTGTTTAAGCCTCACACGAGTTAAGCAAGAGTGATGAGGACTCATTTGAGGGTGAACTGGCATTGCATGCAACACACTCTAAGCTCTGTGGGCCCCAGCATATAATATATGGAAATCCAGTCCGTCCATCAGGTGATAACAACAAAAACAATGTAAAATTGCTCTTAAAACATTTATGGTAAGGTGGTGTCCACTTAAAACTTTTTTTTAAAAAAGGATAGGATATTTGTTTATTTATTACTGTGTTAGGTCGTCATGGTTGATACACGTGCACTTAGAAATTAAAATTGTGCATGTGGCATGCATAGACTCATACAGCTTGCTGAGCCCACATGCGAGTGCAATAAAGCTCATATATGTGCCACACGTGCTAGCATGGCATGACAGGTGAGAGACCTAATCCACACATCAAAATGGCACTACTATATGAAAGGATTGAATGTGGTCCAAGGCCTATGGTGTCACTGTGATGTATACGTTTTATCCATGCCGTCCATTTATTTTCCTGGCCCATGCTAAAAAATGAATCTAGATTAGACCACACTGCAGGAAACGGTGGGGATAATGATATCCATGTTGGATAAAATGTTGAATTAAATAGACTATAAAAATCGAGAACCAAAAAAGGAAAATAAAAATAGAGAAAGAAAAACTTATTGAATTGAGTCGAGGCGTGACTGAGTCACTCGGCTTGAAATCGAATTTGCTCCCCTTGGACAGCGTCCCAAGTGCAACAGGTTTCCAGAGCAATCGACCTCCAGGATACAACGACTATGACCCGGTCCCAGCGGTGCACTCACTGTACACGGGCTCGAACCACTTGCAGTTTAATCCGAAAGTACTGAGTTGACTCAGCAATGAACTCAGTAACAAAACCGTATCAGAGAGAGTTTTATAAGGCAGGGAATTTTTCGTATTCGTATGTTGAAACTGGAATCGGAAGTCTTTATATAGACTCCGAAATGGTGCATAAGCACCCTTTACAAAAGGTTAGGTCCGTTGGGTTTAAACCCAACAGGGGCGACCAACCGGAAGGGAAGCATCTCTCTGGTTTAAAAACGAAAAGGCGCAAGTGCGAGTACACTCTCGCACATACAGTCCTGCGAGTACCCATACACACACACCCACGCGAGTACACTTACACCGCACCCGCACCCGCACCCGCACCCGCGCCCAGCCCAGCCCGTCCCGTCGCGTCGCGCACGCGGACGCGGACTCGGACTCGGCTCGGCTCGGCACGGCACGGCTCGGCTCGGCGCGCGCGCGCGCGTGTGTGGTTAATGGCATAGATTAGAGCTATTGGCATAGCCCCCCCACAGGACCAAATTCACATGCCCCCTGAAAGGGGCTCAAGCCCTAGGCAAAAAGTCTATCATATAAACAAGAGAATTTCTCTTGTCAAATCCGATGTGGGACAAAACCAACACCTCAAAAACACCAAAATTTAAATGTGGAGGGAAAACACCGAAATTTGAAAATTCAAATTTTTAATATTATTTTAAAACAAATACAACAATCCCCCACATGTTTTAAAATAAAATGCTTTCGGATTAAAGCGAAATAGTTGTGCAATGGTGCCGGTGTCACCATAGACTTGAACCGACATTAGAGTAAGCAAGACAGGTCTACAGGAATCAGGTGACACCATAGTCTTGAACCTGAATCCTTTTAATGTAGATCGCAAGTACATGCCACTCACACAACTCTTCCTCTGCAAGTGATTCTGTGGTTCGGTGCGTTTCGGCCATACACCATTACCTGGATTTCATGAGTGCTCTAGAGAATTCGCCTAGATTCTCATAGGAAGCGGCCTCCACCTCCACACCCATATAGGTGAATTCCATCAAGTGTATGCAGCAACTGTATACACCACCAAATATATGGCTATGGATCCATTAAGAGTTCTAAAAACTCATCCTTCTGCGTTGCTGCTCGCACTGTACACCATAGAAGGGGCTCATATAACTCAGTGCAATCGTCTACCTCGTGTCTTGTTGTTTACCCATTGAACCTATCTCATGGGATCTCCACTTGTATAGGTTGGGTTACCGACACTGGCAGCTCATATATTAGGCTCAGCCCCATTCCCTTCGATGTATCATTGACTAACTTTTTGGATAGTCCTTTAGTCAGAGGATCTGCTAGATTCTTTTCTGACCTCACAAAGTCAATAGATATGACTCCATCACGTAACATATGTTTCACTATGTTGTGTCTGAGTCTAATATGCCTGCTTTTTCCATTATATATTTTACTTTTTGCTTTCGCTATAGCTGCTTGACAGTCACAATGAATAGATACGGCCGATACAGGCTTTGGCCACAATGGTATATCAGCTAAGAGATTTCTAAGCCATTCAGCTTCTGATCCAGCCTTTTCTAAAGCAATAAACTCGGATTCCATAGTCGACCGAGCAATACATGTCTGCTTGGTGGACTTCCAAGAGACTGCTCCTCCACCCAAAGTGAAGACATATCCACTAGTGGATTTTGTCTCATCTGAATCACTGATCCAGTTAGCATCACTATATCCTTCTAATACAGTAGGATAACCATTATAATGTAAACCATATGTCATATTACCTTTTAGGTATCGCAAAATTCTAGACAATGCATTCCAATGTTCTTTTCCAGGGTTATGTGTATATCTACTTAGCCTTCCTACTGCAAAAGCTATGTCAGGTCTAGTGCAGTTTGTTAGATACATGAGACTACCAATTATTCTGGAATATTCTAATTGAGACACACTATTTTCTGTATTCTTCATGAGAGTCACACTATAATCATAAGGAGTACTGACAGGTAAACAGTCAAAATGGTTAAACTTTCTCAATATCTTCTCAATGTAATGAGATTGTGATAATATAATAACACCTTTTTTTCTGGTTACTTCAATACCCAATATTATACTTGCCTCTCCTAAGTCTTTCATGTCAAACTTAGATGACAAGAATTTCTTAGTTGCATTAACTAATTTAATATTAGTTCCAAAAATAAGCATGTCATCAACATAAAGACATATGATAACATAATCATTTCCAGAAATTTTACTATATACACATCTATCTACATCATTTATATGATAACCATTTGATTTTAAAACACCATCAAATTTTTCATGCCATTGTTTAGGAGCCTGTTTTAAACCATATAGTGATTTAATTAGTCTACATACTTTATTTTCTTTACCTAATATCTTATAACCCTCAGGTTGCTCCATATATATTTCTTCTTCTAAGTCTCCATTTAGGAAAGCAGTCTTAACATCCATCTGGTGTACCACTAGTTTATATATGGAGGCTATCGCTATTAAGACTCTAATAGTTGTAATCCTAGTTACAGGGGAATATGTATCAAAATAATCTATTCCTTCCTTTTGTTTAAAGCCTTTCGCTACCAACCTAGCCTTAAACTTATCGATAGTTCCATCTGGTTTTAGTTTCTTTCTAAACACCCATTTGCAGCCTATTGGTTTGTTACCAGGTGGTAGGTCTACAAGTTCCCAAGTATTATTTGATATAATAGATTCTAACTCATCATTTATTGCTTCCTTCCAAAAGGTTGCATCTGGAGAGTTAATAGCTTCTATATAAGTTGTAGGATCATCTTCTACTAAGAATGTGAAAAAACCATCTCCTAGGTTAGTTTCTTTTCTAACTCTAATACTTTTTCTTGGTTGTATCTCTTCTACTACTTTCTCGTAAGCATTTTTACTAGTAGACGCAATATCTGATTCATTAACTTTTTCTATTCCTATAGATTTAGATTTCATAGGGAATACGTTCTCAAAGAACTCTGCATCCCTAGCTTCTATAATTGTATTGGGATCTAGAATATTATCCTTAGTTTTTAAAACTAGAAACCTATAGGCCGCACTGTTTTGTGCATACCCTATAAATACACAATCGGTCGTTTTAGGACCTAATTTTCTTTTCTTAGTTTCAGGCAATCCTACTTTAGCAAGACACCCCCACACTTTAATATATTTATAACTAGGAATATGATTCTTCCAAAGTTCATATGGTGTTTGTTCAGAAGATTTAGATGGAATCCTGTTTAGGATATAACAAGCAGACAGAATTGCTTCTCCCCACATATTTGAGGGTAAGCCTGAACTATTTAACATGGCATTCATCATTTCTTTTAGAGTTCTGTTCTTACGTTCTGCTATTCCATTTTGTTCTGGTGTATAAGGAGTTGTAGTTTCGTGAATTATTCCATTCTTTTCACATAATTCTCTAAATTGAGAAGATTCATATTCACCTCCTCTATCTGTTCTAAGTCTTTTAATTTTTATATTTAATTGATTTTCAACTTCAATTTTGTATTTAGAAAAAGCATCTAAAGCTTCATCTTTGTTCCTTAATAGATATACTCTAGTGAACCTAGAGTAGTCATCTACAAAAGTTATATAATATCTTTTTCCTCCTCTAGACATGTGATTTCTAAAATCACCTAAATCACTATGTATCAACTCTAATAGAACAGATGATCTTTCTATTTGTTTAAAGGGTTTTCTAATAAATTTTGATTCTACACATGTTTCACATTTTTCAAACTCTTCATTAGATATATTAGGTAATAAACCTAATCTTTTCATTTTCTTTAAAGATGTCACATTCACATGACCTAATCTATTATGCCATAGATAAAAAGGTTCAACGATATAAACAGAACTAGATGTTTTCTTATTATCATTGGATACATTTACAATGAATAAACCATCGCTACAGTACCCCTTACCAACAAAGGTTCCATTTTTAGTCATTACAAGCTTATCTGAATCAAATACTAATTTGACACCAGCCTTATTGAGGAGCGAACCAGAGACCAAGTTTCTTCTAATGTCAGGCACATGGAGGACATCATTTAACATTAGAGTCTTTCCAGAAGTGAGTTTCAGAAGTACTTTCCCTTTCCCTACAACTGGAGACGTTCTAGCATTTCCCATGAACACCTGTTCATCATCTCCTGACACTTGGTAGGAGGTAAACATGCTACGATCCTTGCACACGTGTCTAGTTGCACCAGTATCTAGCACCCATTCCAAGTTGTTTACAAGGAAGACTTCTGACACCACAGCCACTACTATGTCAGACTCATTGCCTGTTTCTGTAAGATTAGCTTGCGGCTTATCTTTATTTTTCTTAAGCCTGCAGGTTTTAACATGATGCCCAGGCTTTCCACAGTTGTAGCAGTTTCCCTTTTTCTTGAATTGATTGTTTGCATTCTTCTTTTTGAGCCTGCATTCATTTGCATAATGTCCAGGTTTGCCACAGTTATGACAGTTGCCCTTTTTCTTATTATTTGTCCGACTTGATTCCACAAGATTCGCTTTTGAATCTATCTCATTTTTATTTCCTTTTTGGTCCCTGATTCTATTGGCCTCCTCTATTCGTATGTGTATGATAGTGGTTTCCAAAGAAACACCGTTCTTCTTATGTTTCATTCTATTTTTATATTCTTTCCAGGAGGGCGGTAACTTTTCTATTAACGCTCCTGACAGAAACACCTCATCCAACTTAATTCCTTCTGTCGATAGTTCGTGAATTAGACTTTGAAAGTCGTGAATCTGATTTGTGACAGATTTATCGTCTGTCATTTCATAGTGAAGGAAATTAGCAATTGCATGTTTCTTAGCGCCTGCATCTTCTAATATGTATTTCTTTTCTAAAGCAATCCATATATCTTTAGCAGAGGCGTAAGAAGCATACACATCATATAATTCGTTGGATAAAGAGTTTAGAATATAATTTTTACAATTATTTTCATCTGTTACTTCATTTTGATTTGCTGGATCTATAGTAAATGATTCAGATAAAATGTATGAAACTTTCAGGGTGGTAAGAGCGAACATCAATTTCTGTTTCCACCGTTTAAAGGATTGTCCAGCGAACGGTTCGATTTTGGCTAACTCAGTAGAAGCATTTACTGTTACTGTAGCCATAGTCTATGTAATTCAACACAAAATTTCGATTTCAAGATTGTTGGATAAAATGTTGAATTAAATAGACTATAAAAATCGAGAACCAAAAAAGGAAAATAAATTTAGAGAAAGAAAAACTTATTGAATTGAGTCGAGGCGTGACTGAGTCACTCGGCTTGAAATCGAATTTGCTCCCCTTGGACAGCGTCCCAAGTGCAACAGGTTTCCAGAGCAATCGACCTCCAGGATACAACGACTATGACCCGGTCCCAGCGGTGCACTCACTGTACACGGGCTCGAACCACTTGCAGTTTAATCCGAAAGTACTGAGTTGACTCAGCAATGAACTCAGTAACAAAACCGTATCAGAGAGAGTTTTATAAGGCAGGGAATTTTTCGTATTCGTATGTTGAAACTGGAATCGGAAGTCTTTATATAGACTCCGAAATGGTGCATAAGCACCCTTTACAAAAGGTTAGGTCCGTTGGGTTTAAACCCAACAGGGGCGACCAACCGGAAGGGAAGCATCTCTCTGGTTTAAAAACGAAAAGGCGCAAGTGCGAGTACACTCTCGCACATACAGTCCTGCGAGTACCCATACACACACACACCCACGCGAGTACACTTACACCGCACCCGCACCCGCACCCGCACCCGCGCCCAGCCCAGCCCGTCCCGTCGCGTCGCGCACGCGGACGCGGACTCGGACTCGGCTCGGCTCGGCACGGCACGGCTCGGCTCGGCGCGCGCGCGCGTGTGTGGTTAATGGCATAGATTAGAGCTATTGGCATAGCCCCCCCACAGGACCAAATTCACATGCCCCCTGAAAGGGGCTCAAGCCCTAGGCAAAAAGTCTATCATATAAACAAGAGAATTTCTCTTGTCAAATCCGATGTGGGACAAAACCAACACCTCAAAAACACCAAAATTTAAATGTGGAGGGAAAACACCGAAATTTGAAAATTCAAATTTTTAATATTATTTTAAAACAAATACAACAATCCACCGTTGAAGCCTTTCTAGGGCCCACCATGATGTTATTTGCGATCAACCTGGTCACACGTGTTAACGGTATATCATCCATGTCACAACTACTTCCACAACTACCACCTTTTTCCGGCTTCAACACCCTTAAATGGTTGAGTTTGAATTCGAATTTTAATTGTAATTGATCTCTGTATATCCTCTCTTCCTCATCTATTTATAGCAGAGGACCCTTGATCTTTAACTTCTGTGGCCCTCAAAAAGTTTTAATGGTAGGGATTCAATCCACTGTTTTATGTGATGTGGTCCACTTGAGCTTTGGATCTGCTTAACTTTTGGGCTCCGTGCATAAAATGAGCTGGACAAATGGATGGACAGCATGGATAAAACACATACATCATGGTGGTCTCACAGAGCTTGGGCCACCTTCTATTCATGGGATACTCACGAAGACAAGCTCTGAAAACTTAGCTGGATTTTAACCGTTCCACTTATTTCCAATATTATGGCTCACATGTTGAGTGGACCAATTTAATTTTTAGGAAAAACATGTAGAAGGTTAGACCAACATGATGGATGGATTAGATCTCGCATATGTGTCATGCTGGCATGTAACATTCTGAATTTTCACTATTTTTTATTTTTAAAAATTTATGAATTATATATATATATATATATATATATATATATATATATATATATATATAAAAACTTAGAATATCATTTAAATGACCATTAGCACTTAATGTTAGTTTATATAGAGGTGGTACCAGTAAAGAATCACACAAGTCCGATTAATCAACCGTATAAAATCACCGAATTTGTCCGATCACTTGAACATTAGGTGTAGCTTCATGATTTACTTACATAGGACCCAAATCTATCCAACCCGTCGCTAACTAATCAAGACGAGCATAACTAAATTAAAAATCTTGATAGAAGAGGGGAGCATGGTGATACTGCTCTTGACGAGGAGGAGCTGTCATACTTCCAGATGATGGATGGTTCTCCGCGAGCTTGATAGGCAAGATTGGATCGCTGAACAGTGGGCTCAGATTTAATCTTTTGGACATCTAATTTTTTTGTGATTTTGTCGGGTGTCGCTGTGTGCGACCCTTCTATTCTTTTGGGCATGTATATGTGTGTGTATTTGAGTTGCTTTCATTTCAGTGGATTATTTGGTTATGTGTCATGTTTCAGGAAATTTCAAGTTGCGCAATTAAACATGATTAATCATTAAACCATAAAATTGATAAAAATTACACTTGGAGACTCGAGAGTCGAGTGTATACACGACCCCTGATTTCTAGGGCGTTACATGGCACATTTATAACGTCTGCATGAACTTTATTGCACATGCATGTGCGCCTTGCAGCTCAGCAGAAACTGTGGAACCCACTGTACATGGGCCATTTTTTCAAAATCAATTTGAAAGAATGATTCAGCCATCCATTCATGTGTAAACTCAAGTAAGAAAAGAAATAGAATTTTAAATTTTTTACAGCCGTCCATCTGTTATGTGAATTGTAGACCACCTGTGGAATGTAACTGCCTATTTTTTTGGCTAAAATATATAAACAGTGTGGCCCACCTAATGGAAAGCTAAGATCCTACACGTGTACCATATTGGCTTATATCGAGAGTTCACGTGTGGAATGAGTTTCTGGGCGTGGATGGACGGGTACCCACACGCGTGGAATTAGTTAGAAGTTGAGGTGATCAAGCTTCCTACGAGTTAGTCAAGAGGAACAAGGACTCATTTGAGGGCGGACGGGTATAGTATAAAACACAACTAAGCTACGTGGGTCTCAGAATATGGTATATAGAACTCCAATCCGTCCATCAGGTGATAACCTTTATTTGAACCATAAAAACAAAATATCAACTGCCTAAAAAGATCTGATGGACCACACCAATGGAAACAATGTAAAATTTCTACTCAATCCTCTATATTCATGCTGTGTGGTCTACATGAGTTTTTTTTTATCAAGATGATTTTTTCCAATAAACTTTATTACGGTGAGTTACATATGATTAATGGGTTTGATGAATGATAAATACTATGATGACCCCCAAAACAAACTTATAGTTGGCATCACTTCCCCATCATTTCATGTGGTGGCCCACCTGAGTTATGAATTTGTATAATTTTTCCTATAGAATTAAGAATAGAACATGATGAATGAAGTGGATTTTACATGTGGTGGGCACCACAGAGCTAGTGTTCTAATGGGTCATGTGAGGGTGAAGGTGACAACAGTTATTTGCGCACCATTTGTCAAAATGAGTTAAATTGATTTGATAGGCTGGTGGGTGCAAACGATGGCCCATCACTTAGAATTTGAAGGACATGGATCAGGTGGTGTTGCCTACACCAACCCAACCGTGGTGTTGTGATGTGTTCGGCGCACTGCGAGCTAAGTTAATGTATTTGTTTTATAATTATGCTGTCCATCCATTTTTCAAGTCATTTTAGGGCATGTTTGATTTTCCAACTTCCTAATAACCCTTAAAAAAACAAAGAACACTGCAGGATAAATGTGAAGCCCTTCCTTTATGCCAGTTGAATTTAGGACATAAACTAAAAATGAGATAAATTCAAAGCTCAAGTAGACCAGATCCATATCTCAACTGGCAGACTTAGTTGACATGCCTCATTTCAACACCCAAGGTCTTGGCATCAATCCCTAGTAAGGATGGCTAACAGTGGAGTGTATATTGACATGGGTGTATACTAACAAGCTAATCCAGAAAAAGATGTACCCTTAAAAATATCTAAGGGCTGGGCCCCAAAGTTTCAATCAAGCTAATATTTGTGTTTTTTGCATATTCATGCCTAGGTGACCTTATGAATGAGTTAAATGACAAATAAATATCAATGGCACCTAAACATCAATGTGGGCCACATGAAGGAAGCAACTTTTTACTGGTGGACATATTATGGCCACGTATTCTTTGCATAGACCACTTAAGCGTTGGATCTGCTTCATATTTCAGTTCATTCCTAAAATGTTTTAGTAGAGTTGATGGACATTAGATATGCCATATACTTATTGGTAGGACCCACAAATTTAAGCCATTAGACAAATTTTCAAAGCTCATGTATTTAAAAAAAAAAAAAAAAAAAAAACTTTCGAAAATGGACTCAAAGATTTACATGATAAATGAAAAATCCAACAAACCCTTAGAAAATCAACTCAAAGATGGTACAAATCCAATACTCAAGTAGACCACACTGCAGGCAACACCACCATTAAAAACCTCCCAGAGCCACAAGTAGACCACACTGTTTTATATCCACAACACAATAAATATAAATCGTATAAATCACAGTGGGCCCTACAACACCCAACCCATGGACCTTGGGCCTAACATGTAATGAGGTTGAAGCGAATTTCATATAAAAATCACAGTGGGCCCAGCCAATACTCTGGTGAAGAGAAAAGGGAGTCACCGAAATGTAATATATATATATATATATAAACGAAATGAAGAAGCCCACGACAATAGAAGGTTATTTGATACGCTGGCAGAGAGTGATGGCTCATACGCCTGAATTCAGAAATTGTATACCTGTACACATTGCATATCTGTAACGGTACATATTTCGAATCATCTGATCCAGTAAGATAGGTCAAATTTCCCACGAAAACAGCTATTAAACAATTAAAAACTCCGATCAATTCACACATTCTTTTTTGGAACTCTATCAAACTGTTGATTTTGTTTCATTTCCATCCTTCATCATATGTCCAAAAATCTGTCAGATAAGATGCTAATTCATATAAGTATATATATATATAATCAATCTGTATTTGGTTAAACGATTTTAACGGTTTAAATTTAGTTTCAGATATATCAAATGTGCATTATATGAGTGAATGTTTATGAACCATCAAGCTCTATTAGACTATCTAATTTTTTCAACTTGATAAGCATGAACAGCATATTTTACGTGGAATACTAACGGGATTCGCTTGCGTGACATGAAGGTATTCTTCGCGGAAGAAGTCATAGATTTTATATAATATACTAGATCCAGACCGTTCATCATATTTCTATTAACATGAATGTATCATATATTAAAAAATAATAATAATAGTAGTCCACTTATATGTGTTTCACACGATTACATTGAATATGGAGCGTTGGTCAGATTTCCCAATCCTCCCTTTCTCTAACACACATGTATATGACCTGATGATCGACGCAGCTGATTTTTATTAATTTATCCGGATTGAATTAGGTGCGGCCTGGCCTCACCCAAGGCGGTGCGACCCTTACCGTTGGTCCCACCTTGATGTGTGTACTCTATATCGACACCGTCCATCCGTTTTTCCTGCTCAGTTTAGGGTTCGACCCTGAAATTGAAGCAGATCCAATTCTTAGGTGGACCATGTGATAGGAATCTGCGGGATTGACGGACCACAAAAGATTTGGATCAGGTTGATATTTTTCCCCTTCATCCAGGTTTATGCGACCTTATCAAGGGGTTGGATTGCAAAATAAACATCATTGAACCATTACAGTGGGTCCTTACGAAGTTTTTAATGGTAAGGCATTCAATCACCACAGTTTCCTATAATATGGTCCACATGAGATTTTGGTCTTCTTCATTTTTGGTCTCATGCTATAAAATAATCTGGAAAAATGGATGGACGGTGTGGATATACAATAAATATATCAGGGTGGGCCCCACGGTAAGGGCCACACCGTATTGGGTAAGGCCGGGGCCGCATCGGCTCCCTAATTTCCTCGGTGGAATAGAGGCGTGAGTCGTGGCATCCCTACTACCTGTGAGGTGGGCCACACCAGATCTAGATTTGGTAAAGCTCACGAGTTTCCCACATCGCCATAAACTGGTATTTCCTAAACTTCACGTACGAAGTGCCCCCGCAAGGAGAGATCGACGTGGTGAATCTAGTACACGTGCCAATTTGGCACATGTGTTACAGATCTGATCCGTTCATCAGACTGAGACCACGTTTAAAATGACACAAATCATAAATCAGGCTGTTATACTAATCAGAATACACACACACACATCAGAATGTTCAGCACGTGTGCTGCGATTTACCTGTTCGGTACCGATCTCAATTTCTCATGCTACGTAAATGCATTTTCACAATTTCTCGCCTCATAGAAAAGTCAAAATTTTATTTTGGGAAAAAGACCGAAATACCCCTATCGTGAAGTTTCCTACAAACAACCCCCTCTCATTAGTTTTGTTACTCTCTAACCCCGGCATTCCCTCTTCGTTGCGTTGCGATTGTAGAAGAGCTTCTTCTATACAACAGTGTGTGCCCACCATGATGTACGGCTCGTATTCAATCCATCCATAACGTGAGACCCCTTCGATTTTTACAGATGCCCTATGAATCATCGCGATCCAAAATGCTGTTGGGTCCCATCACAGATGGGATGCGAATGCCCACCATTAAAAGCTTCAAGCCCAATTGTGTGGCCCACCGTGTTCTTTAGATACCATCCTATCCATTCATAAGGTGAATCACATCCGTATAAATAGATATAACAACAATCAGGATATTTAAAATCTCATGTAGGCCCCACCGTGTGATTTTATAAGTTCTATACATGGATTTATGTAGTGTATCCCACATTAGTTTTGTATCAGCCTGATTTTTAAGATCCAAGAATAACATGAGGTTACAATCATGATGAACAGATTGGATGTTAATCACGATTCACTCATCTTCTTGCTGAATAACTTTATTCTACGAAACGTTGCAGAGTAACTAACTTCGACTCGATAAGATGGAATTTGAAAGATAAGTTGCCCACCGCAGGATAGCCACCTACCATGCGAAGTAGTTTATCAGTTCAATTGCTTCTTAGATGATGATCTGCACCATTGATATTTTTGGATTCTATGCTGCATGGCCCATTCTAACAAACATTTGCTTAATGAATTATTGTGCATGGAGATAATTCAAAAGCTTGAACTGTAAAGTTTGAATGGCTCATATTCAAATTGGAGATTCAAAGGTTAAGATCATCAATGAGACCATAAACCCCAACTTTACTTTCATCACATAAACCCGGCCCCTTCATTGATAAAATATCACAAATCACCCCATTTATTAAGTATCTCACGGTTTGTTTTAGATCAGGCGAGTTATTTGATACTCTGATGGCATATGGCACTTGATACGTGGGCGCTTGAGGAATTGTGTATGTTGCATACATTAAATCAAATTAAAAAGAATATAAATGAGTTCCCATACTTTCTAGCTTCTGCTTTCTGTGGGGGCTCACCGTGATGCGTACGTGTGTGGAATCTAAACCGTGCATCTGATGTGCCACCTTATATTCACTCCATAGACCAAAAATCAGGGCGACCCAAGATGCATGTATGCCACACCACATGGACCAATGTAAAATCATGCATAAAAGCTTCAAATTCATGGAATGACCTGTGTCGGATGAATGGATTGGATGGAGTACATACAAAATGTTGGGCCCACAGACAATATGTAAACTCTACACCGTATAAAACTTAAAGGTGTCAGGAGCAGTTTTATATTATTCTCATTACCATAGCTCATGATAAATTTTTAGCCAGCAATATATATATATATATATATATATATATATATATATATATATATATATAT
This sequence comes from Magnolia kwangsiensis, assembly GCA_037074715.1. Lineage (NCBI taxonomy): Eukaryota > Viridiplantae > Streptophyta > Magnoliopsida > Magnoliales > Magnoliaceae > Magnolia > Magnolia kwangsiensis. The sequence continues at coordinate 93,627,097 of CM073588.1, read as the reverse complement.
ATATATATATATATATGAGTTAGCACGTTAGTACACACCCACGTCAGTACACACACTCCATGTTAGCCACCCCCACTAAGGATCGATACCAAGACCTCAAGCGTCCATACCAAGACCTCAAGCGTTGAAACCAGGTATCTTCACTCGGTCTGCTAGTTGAGCTATGGATCTGGGTGTATAATTTTGTATATAAATCAAAATAATATTCTCATCTGATGGACATAGTAGATTTACATATAGCTGGCCCCACAGGGCTTACGTGATGAATCCTGTTTGGGGCACATCTAACAGACGGCTCTGATGTCCCCACATGGATCCAATGTATGTGAAGTTAGGCATAATTCAGGCGCGGATGTGTACATTCCCCTTATGTGGGGTCCACCTGCAGTATCCTTGCCGTCCATTGACATGGGTATGAGTACTATTTCAATGGTTATAATCATAGTAGTAATGGCCCATCCTTTTATGGTTTACATGTCTCGTCGAGTCATAATGTAGTGGGCCCATGAGGAAGTCAAGTACCTGTACCAGACTTCCAACTGTATTTAGTGAAAAGGAAAAATGAGAATACAAGCCCTTTCTTTCCCGTGTTGTGTCTACTAATCACTAATTGTAAAAGCTGAGTCATTAAATAATCATTAAATAATGTTATAAATATGTATATATCCAAGGACTTTAACATGATAATAGACTAGATCCATCTAATGTGTGGAGCATCCAATTCTTCGTTAAGAGTGTTATCTGTTGTTAATGTCTTAAATCTGAAAATTAACAGGTCTGTCGATGATACCTCAATGTTATCGAGAAGAATACGAGCCCTTTCTATTTGGTGTTATGTCAACTAACCACTTACTGTAAAAGCTTAGTCATTAAAAAATGTTATATCAATGCATACATCAAAAACTTTAACGTGATAATGGATTAGACCCATCTAATGTGTGGACCATCTGGTTCGTGGGTTAAGAGTGTCATCTATTGTTGATGTCTTAAATTTGGAAATCAACATGTCCATCGTTAATAGCTCAATGTCATCGAGGAGAATACAAGCCCTTTTTATCTAGTGTTATGTCAACTAACCACTTGTTGTAAAAGCTTTGGGCCCGTTTGGCTAGGTGGATTGGAAGGGATTGAATGGTATTAGGGTGTATGACATGGATTTCAAGGTAATGATAGTGTTGTCAATGGATTGTCTTAAGATCCATGAGATTGCTATATCGAGTCTATTTGGCATGCCTAACCAATTTCGGGATTGAACCTTCCAATCCTTTCCAATCCCTTGAACCAAATGCTTCCCAGACAAATTTGAACGGATTGGATGTGATTTAAAGGTAATGATGGTGTTGCTAGTGGATTGTCTTAAGATCCATGGGATTGTTATATCTCGAGATTAGGTCACCTAGTCTATTTAGCATGCCCAACCAATCCCGGGATTTAACTTCCAATCCCTTCTAATCCGCCCAGCCAAACGGGCCCTTAGTGATTAAAGAATGTTGTATATATATATATATATATCAAAGACCTTAACATTTTCATTTTTCTTACACACGCACACATACCCCCACACACTCACACCTAATGTTATATCAAAGACTTCAACATGATAATAGATCGGACCCATCTAATGTGTGGATCATTCGATTCATTGGTTAAGAGTGTTATCTGTTGTTGATGTTTAAATCTGAAAATCAATTGGCCTGTCGATGATAGCTCAATGTCATCGAGCAGACTTTAATGCCATCGAATGCTACTCGATGCCACTCTGCATACTTACGCGGTCCCTCAACACACTCATGACCAATGGCCCTTCCCCATTTCACCTGCGCAGCTCAAATTCAAATGAAGAAAGATTAAGGACACCCAAAAGAATTTTATAAACAACTGCCTAATTAATATCCAAATTTCATTTTTATACTTTTTTATAAAGGTTTTCAATAAGCAATCTCATTATTAAAGTATTTTCATTCCACTACCTTCTCTTAGGCTTGTTTAACACCTTGCTACATTGAGTGAGAGCAAATGGTTGGTGGCTTAAGTGGGCCCCACTGAGATGCTTATTTGATATCCACTAGGTCCATGTCATATCTGGCCAAAATATAAGTCCATCCGTGGCTAAGGTGGACCACATGAGGCCTTTGGTGTAAACATCTTTTTCAATTGTTTCTTTTGGTGTGGCCCACCCGAATCACAAGTCATCTTAGAATTTTTGTTTTTAGGCTTTAGTGGTCACGGTGAATCTTAAATTAACAACATGGCGGGCCCCATTAAAGTAAGAGCGCAACATCTTTAATGGTCTTTTAAGTCCAACCAATAGGACATACTTTAAGGTTAACCTAGTGAATAACTTTCAATTTCTTATGTGCATGGGACATCTAACATCCCTAATAATAATTAAAAAAAAAAATCACAAGTATCCACTCATCAAGTGAGCCACACCATTTGTAACCTCTGATAAATAGCAAAATATAAATGTGGTCCACTTGATGAATGGATAGGGCTGAGTTTTGTGAGCAGTTCTCTCCATGGTAGGTCCAATATATTGAATGTGTTGGACGTACCATGCACTTAACAAGTAAATAATTATCCATTAAGTAGTTCATAACATTTATTCCAACCGAATGGATATAGAGTATCTCTTTTTTCAAATATATGTTTGAAAAATTTGTTGCCACACACCACCTGACTTTTAGCTGCCCCATCATGTTGTGCATATGAAATCCACCTCAACCATCATGCCGTTATATACATAATCCAACGTCACACAAAATATTTGGCCCCATGATTTTTTAGAAAGGCTATTGTGATTATTATATAAAATTCACTATAACCATTAGATCCCACGTCATAATTTAGGCCGGAAGCCTAAAAATCATACTAATTTGTGATTCATATAAGTCATACTAAGAGAAAAAGACTGGAGAGTGAACATCGACTTGTATACTATTTCCAATCAAATGATCTATCTGAATCATGGATGAGGCTTATTTTCATACGTAAGCTAAAAATAAGGTGAGTTAACTAGTGGTTGAGATGGACTCCGGATAATATCAAGGTGGGACCCACTCGATCCTTCAATTCACCCATGTTTAAGAGATAACACAAGTAGTGAGATAGTAATTAATTAATTACTGTGATAACTTTTTAAAAAATTATCCAAATGTAATTTAGATATTAGTTAGGTAGTTTTTTGCTAGATTCTCAAAGAAAATGTTAAATCTTAAACGTGGCACTGTGATGAGCGATCCAGGCCACATATCAGGTAGGCCCAACAAGAGTACAAGCTTGTACTGTGCGGCGTCCTTACTCTTGCCCAGGTGGTAGACACTTAAGAGTTTCAACTCCCGGTCAAGGGTTCGAGTACCCATAGGTGGTGAAATTCCACCAGCGTGAGTGTGTGGGGGTGTGTGCGTGTGCGTGTGTTCAAAAAAAAAGAAAAAAAAAGAAAAAAGAAAAAAAAAGGCTTATATATCCACACCGATTCATCCATTTTGTGGGATAATTTTAAGGCATGGGCCATAAATAGGGTAGATCCAAAGCCCAAGTGGACCACACCACATAAAGCAATGGAGGTTGAATAATTATTATTGAAAATTTCTTGAGGGCTACAAAAGTTTTAAATGAGACTGATATTTGTGTTTTCCCTTCATCGAGGTCTGTCTGACCTAGTGAACAGGATGGATGGAAAATAAACATAATGGTGGTCCCTAGGAAGTTTTCAACGGTGGGTGTCATTATCATCACTGCTTTTATGTGGTGTGGTCCAATTGAGCTTTGGATCTACATCATATTTTAGTGCATACGTTAAAATGATCTTAAAAAATGAATGGACGGTGTGGGTATAACACATACATTATGGTGGGTCCCACAGAACTTAGTGATGTCAACACACCACCGAAGTTGGTGGTTGCCAACACACCACACAATCTGCTTCCGCCCAAAAGCTGAGTGTAGGGCCCACTTTGATGTACGGGTTTTGTGCATGCTGTCTTTTCATTTTTTCAAGATCATTTTAAGATATAAGGCCAAAATTTTGGCAGATCCTTGGATCAATTAGACCACATAGTGGAAATTGAATCCTCACCATTAAAAGCATTTTGGACCCATAGGAATACAGATCAAGCTGATATTTGTATCTCTCCTTCATCTAAGTCTACGTGACCTTATGAGCAGGTTACATGACAAATAAACATCACGGTGGGTCCTAGGAAAATTTCAAGGGTTGGCGTCATTATCATCGTTCCTTCCTCTAGTGTGGTCCAATTGAGCTTTAGATCTGCTTTATTTTTGGGCTCGCATCTTAAAATGATCTTGTAAAATGGATGGACAGTGTGGATAAACTCATACATCACGGTGGGCCCCACAGAACCCGTACCTGGACAGAGTCCGTTAGGCGGGGACAGGATGCAATCCGCTTCCATTCATCCGCATGTGTTCTTTCCAGCGGTGGGATTGGTGGACATTTATTGGACGGTTAAAAATTGAAATATCTGACACCCTATTTCAACAAACAAGTGGCGGAGGATAAAAGTTTAAGATTCCTTAACCAATCAAATCCTTGGAATACGACTTAGCAACAGTGGGTCCCATAATTAATCGGTTTAGTATGCGTTAACTTATGCCACGTGTACAATTCTTCAGTGCCAGAGTATGAAGCGTCATACGCTGCCGGAGTATCAAATCACTCCCTTCCCCCAAACAAACGCCACTCATCCTGATTCATGGGTCATGAATATCTTCATCCTAGGCCTCAACTAATCATCGGCCGGATCTTGTACACGTGTAAACTTCGGCACGTGTGCAGCGTTGCACCTTTGGACATCTCCTCGCGCAAATCGCCGCAGCATTCTCATTCCTCCAGCTCGTCAGCTCTCGCATGTCGGAATCTCGTGCGACGATACGATAAATTGACGAGAAAGTGGGCTGGCGAGTGATAAGAACGAGACAATAGGCCTCCGTTCAACCACGTTTCATCAAATCCACCACCGAACACCGTCCACGGCCTTCAAATGGGGAATTATTTTGGTACTCTGGAAGAGTAAGATAATTGATAATCAGGCACTCAAATATTTTATATATCAACTTAAATCAAACCGTCCAAATTTTGGTAACCAATATAGATAGATGATATTTTCAAAATCAAATTGATTAAAATATACTGTGCTCTGATCAATGGACATCTGTTAGTTAATTTTGGATCGTTTATATCTTCATTTCATTTATGAAATAAATTGCCATCAGTCGACCATAAAAGAAAAGAATGAAATCAAACTATCTAAGCATGCATCCCACTTGAATGGTTTATTGTGGTTATACATCACATATACAATTTATTAGTGCCTGTGTATTGAAAATCATACTCCGCCAGAGTATCGAAGTTTCCACTTCAAATGAGGCACAGAATACACCACCATTTTCTTCATTCCTCTTCCACTTATATATTATTTTTCCACAATATTAGAAGAAGAGAATTCCTAATTATTATAATAAAAGTGCGAATGTGAATCCACTACACAAGTGTGAAATCTGAGCCATTCATCAGGTGGGCCCTAACAAGAACATCTGGCCTGGCCCCAAAAATGGGCAGCACCACTCAACAAGCTGGCCACAATGTAATATGAATATAGATTCTGTGTCCTTTTCTTTTCCCAACCGTCCATTTTCTCTCATTCAGGATCTGGTTATTGCTTGAGTGGGCCAGCCAGATTTTTGGTCTAGTGCATGTTAATGGAAGCTCACACCTCATGAACGGACAGGATGTTGCTCGTGTTATAGGCTGAAGCGTGTGCTGGAAACTCTCTTGATCAATCTATCCTCATGCAAATAGCCATTACATTTCTCATATCATTTATTACTCATATTAAAAAATCTCAAAAATTGGAAATGCCCAACTTGCTCCAATTAAAGTCACACAACCCCAGAAAGAGAAAGAGGCCATTCCCGTAATGGGCCCACAAACCATCATGCTAAATGCTGGCCATTCCTTACATTGGCCCATTAATGTTTAACTATCCTATTGCACATGAAAGAGTGGCAACCTCTGAATCATAGGACCACATGATCTGTCCCACGTGCAACTAGTTGCACCACAAATTACAGTCCAACCACCTTATCAAAGTCAGCTTATCACATTCCCACGGTATCCAATCCCTCAAAAAGGTTACATCATCCACAAATAACATCTACTATAAAAATCATTCTCATCCACTCATAATGGGCTACGCCCTGTATCCGTCCATCTTATCCAAACCACATGTGTGGCCCACCTGAAAAATGGGTCAGCCAGATTTTCACATAAGACCATCCTGACAGTAGGATCAACCTCATGTACGGTTCAGATCTTACATAGATACAATAATTTAGCAATTACATGAT